>JACSZP010034693.1:0-19636 GCA_016161895.1 Pinna nobilis
TAATCTCCCTGTGCAGTACGACATATTTTGGGGGAATTGGGCGGATTTTGTAAGAATAGGTGAAAAGCGCAAGTACAAGAGTACTCCCGTCCCATTACCGATTTGTTGAACTGTCGGTGGTATGTCAACGAGTGCGATTTGTTGCCTTTTTTCAGGCGGGATCTCTAAAAAAAGTATATCTAAAGGAAATCGTAATACTGGAGCAATGTGCTTTGCAAATTTTAAAAATGGTATTCAAGTTAAGACAATGCTAAGAAATTAAATGTTTCATACACGTCTTCTCCATTTAATCCAGCCAGCGTGTGACATGCAAATCTGGGATATTTCATAACTTCGAATTCATTTGAAATGTTTTTGTACCAGAAAGCTTATAAAAGTCTTTTAAAAGTACACTTTATATAAAGGGCCATTTTGACTCACAGGTTAGCATCAACTGCTGATCACGTGGTTTTGGGGTCTAATCCGTGCCGCACTACGGCAGATATGAACCAAAGTCCCGTGCCACTGTAGTTGTCGGTACAATAAAGAACGCGCAATTGCCATAAGTGCCGAGCATAGGCCAATGCTATAGTAATTCACTAGCATACGATGAAATCTCTATTTACAGATAAGTGAAGGACTATAAACAACAACATGACCAACCAGCCAACGGTATAAACAAATCTATTTAACTTTATTTTTTTCACTTAACGTAACCCAAATTACATTGTTGTGCTGCAATGACTACACAGTTCCAGTTATATTCGACAATAGATGAATTTCTGTTGATTTCCATGGTTTGATGGGATAATCACATTTATGTGTTCTCATTAAATAATTGCATATCTCTATGTAAGTTAGCATCTGAAATGGCTATAAATCTTGTGATTATGTTGAATTAGTTGCCTTCGCCAGTTTCTCATTTCTTTCAGAATTTGGTAATGCATCAGCAATTGGTCGATTTGAACATTTGATGTACTGTCTTTTTTTTTCTTTCGTGTTTATGACCATCACCGATTGTGACTTATTCGTGTATTCGACAATGTGTAACATGACGGGTACCACGTGTGGAGCAGGAGTTGGTTACCCTTCCGGAGCACCTGAACTCACCCCCGGTTCGGGGGTTCGTGTTACCCTTTTTTAGTTATAAATGCATAAAATGTGTGTAGTTTTGCCTCCTTTTTATTTTGGCCACGGTTTTGTCTGTCATCGACTTTTTGAATTTGGAATGCCCCTTGATATATTCTACTTTACCTCTTTTGCAATCATTTTTTGGGTTTTCTACTATTTATATATTTACTTATGTGTCTTAATCAGTATATTGATGCATGGTTGAAATCATCTTATACATGCATTGTACATTGATAACCAATATGTGAACTCTGTGTATTTTTAAATTATATAAGTTTATTTCTACAGCATGACATTTATATTACAAGAATGTTCAATTAAATTGTGCAGTATAGAACTAAGTTTTTATTTTACACTTTTCACGTAAATAGAAATAGCTTTCGCCTTAGAAAGACACAAAGCTTGTATGCACTTTGCTTACCAGCAACAACCGGACTAATTCGTACGAGAAAAAAATCTTTTAAATCCATAAGTGATATTGGTATTGGTGGTCTAAGCCGCCTCTGGTTTTTAAACTCCGCTATTCGTGAAGAATTTCCACATTTCTTGTGCTCTTCATTCTCGTGGAATTAACTATACTAAATCACGAAATATATTTAAGAAAAAAATGGCTCAATACTTTGAATTACTATTGCACATAGCAATTTTTTCCCGAAATAGCAATTTTGTAGGTTTCTATTTTCAATGAATATTAGTTGGTTTGATGACGGAAAGTCGACTGCCGTAAAATGATTCTAAAAATTGCAAATCTCTTTTTATGTAGATGTCTACCCTTTTGAATTCATTTTTGATTCACAAAAATACTCAAGTCCCTACACACGCTATAAGGAGTTTCAAAGTTATATATTGCTTTTAATGATAGAAAAGATTTCAATGCATCACGCTTATTTGATGTCGCTTATAAACCGTGGACCGATCGTCTTGCCATCGCAGTTTCTTTTTTAACAATATCATTTACTACTTCCACAGACTTACGTAAGCTTAGGTGACAGAATAAAATTACAAAAGGCAAACGACGTGGGCGATCCGCGGGGAACAGGATGTATGTTCCGGAAATTCAGAATGTAGAACAGTTTATTCTCAAGCATTAGTCTTCATGTTAATTGTAGCATCGTGAAATTCTTGACACTCCCTTTTACCATCCTCTTGTCGACTAGTATCGACTAATCTGCTGCTGATTATGGCCCGCGTGGAAGTTTGTGAATTATTACCGAGAAAAAACTAAATCGTCAAATTTCAATCTATCTTTTCTCAATAAACCGCTCATGAAATTCATTTCGTGGTAAAAACACTTACCTTATTAAAATCCTTGAAAAGAAACACGAGAAAGAGTATTTCTGCGAATAACACCACTAATTGCAACACTCTCATAATAGAATGACCATTATCAATACATATCTATAACAATAAGATTCAAAATGATAAAAAAAATTTAAACTATAAATTTGCTGAAGTTACGAAGCTGTGTAATACTTTAGATATATCACTTATGTATCCCGGGTAATCCACTTGTTTGGAGGGATACATAATTAATATCAAAACGGCGACTGAGATGTTGTAATGTTATATCAGTTAGTCAACTTGACAAATTGCCTAGGCAACAACATCATTTGGAGCCCTTGATACATGTATTTGAATTTACATTAAACAATGACAAAACAACACTTTTACTTTAAACTTGTGAAAAAAATTGAGTGGCTTAGTTGTCGCATTGAATGACGGCTAGGTACAGACCCATTAGCCTTGAAAGACTTTAAGTGTCCTACATTAACCATAGTAGGCATTCGGTGACAGATAACCAAGTGGATCCTTAGGCTACAACACAAATCTACAGCAACTGTTTAGATCCGCCTTTTAACTTTTTGAAATGTTCACAAGTATTTTGAGATAGCATCCGGCGAAATTAGATGAGCGCACAAAGAAACAAAGTAACACTGCAAAGTTATGTCACATGATGTTTAACAAAGAGAAGTCTCATCATATCATTTCTCTCCAGACCTTGTGTGGCTAGCTTTACCTGAAATAGAAAAATATAGATTGAAAATTTGACGATCTTACTATTAAAAGTCAATTATGTATGACATTAGAAGGCACCGATTTCTTGTATATGATGGAAGCAATTTAATGTATATGACACGAAATAATTTAATGAATTCACGAGAGCTTTTGAGGCCCTAGGCTTTAGACCGAGAGGCCGTGGGTTAGAGCCTCGGTGAAGGCGGATTGCTTTTCCTGTAAATCGAATGAGACAGTGAAATCCGATATCACGGTAGGTGCCGACACGTAAATGTTCCCTCTCTTCTCAAACGCACAATGTGCCAAGCATTCAGAAAAAATTATGAAGCTCTTCATTGGTACATAATATGAGATGACTGGGACATTTTTTTTTTGGGGGGGGGGTCTTTTTTTCTTTGCTTTTCTTTTCTTTTGTTGTTGTTGTTTTCGCCGTTTGTATTTATTTATTTTCTCCTTCTTACAATTATTTTTTACACCACATTGTGTCCTTTTTCAGCCGTTTCAAGACGGACAGTTAATATTGACGCAGGAGAAACCGCGGTTACAAATATATAAGTGGAGAGACAACAGGCTTTCGGGAAATAAAAGGGCATTTTTTCACATAATAAACGTACGATTAACTCGAATCTATGATAACTACTGGTAATTTAATGAGCGATTTCGAACGATTCAATTTTTCTGATGGGATGCAAATTGCATCTTTCTATCAAGGATGGTATGGCCCATTTGTATTGTTAGAGAAACAGTGCGTTAGCCATTTCCATCGTACTTCACCAAAAGCATTGTTCAATTAATGGATAATGACGAAATACGACTCATTCTAATAAATGACCAAAAATGAATGACATTGATGGACAGCCGTATCCAGCTTAAAGACATTTGATAAACATTAGGTACCTTAGATTAAAGAAAAAGTGAAAGAAAATTAATTAATAGATGTATAATGAAATCGAGTCGTGGAAATGTGGAAATAAATAAAAATAAGTATTTGAAAATGCAAACACTACTATATTAAATCTACGTCTATGCAGCTGGGTCATGGAACTTGATAACCATTGATAACATAATTAATGAGATTGCTATTAAAATCCCTTTGAATGGCCGAGATGTTTGTGACAGAAATTTATGTTGTTATTTCGTCACTGTGATGTTGTTATGATAAATACCGATAATCATGTTGAAATTTTTTAAGAGTATGGGAGGAAACTTTTGTTAGAATTACTCAACATGCAAAAGATATGAATTTGAGACGATGTTTTATTATCGCGACAAAAAGTAATTCCTCGTTTATTTCTTAATTTGGCATGGGAAGTGCGACCGGTGAAATCGGTCACAAGAGGATACTATCTCCTCCATGGCACCTGATCCCAGCCCTGGATATTTTCATGTATCCTTATTGGTTTAATACCCAGTAATTTTGTACATTGTATCCTGCATTCACTGGCATACACTGGAATCTGTCATTTATGATTTTTTTTCATATTTCTTCTCTCCTTACAGAACTGGAACAGCATTGTTTGGGTTTGGGACATTTGATACTGAAACCCACCAAGAAAAAGGTTTGTCGAGAAGTCAATTTTTGTTTGTAAATCCTGTTTTATTTCTCAATGATTTAATTAATAGTTGAAACTACGGGTGCCGCGCTCGGTAAAGGAGTTGCTGGAAAACTAAAATTTTTCAAAGCCCCTTTAGTATCTTAAAAATCTCCCCTTTTTAATGCAACATCATGTTTTTTCAAACCTAATCATACGACAGCCTCCAGAATTTGAAGTACAAAAACATCCACATTTTAATTAGAAAATTATACTAATTCTCACAGACAAAATTTATGTAGGGTATATTTTCTTCAATACAGGTACATGCAAGAAGATACATAGCTGCAATGGGCCTTATAATCAAACTTACACATTTCCTAAACGGGCGTCAGTAGGATAATCTCAGTACTGAAAAAATGCAACTCAAACTTAATCAAACTGAATGTTTCTTCGAACATGATCTCAAACTAGACGAACGTCATACTGAATAAAATACAACCCAAACATATTCGGTAAATTTGCTCGATCATTATAAGGGTGCAAACGTGACAAATGTTGTAAAGAAGACGTAAAAGCAAACCAGACGTTAAGCGCAAACCTTACATATTCCAATTGGAAACATCCTTCAAAATGGGTGCAAACCAGAGGGGCGATGTACTTAATCAACACAAACCCTTTTTAATCAATAGGGAAAAAAATCTTGAAACATGAATGCGAACCAGACGAAATTTGTACTCAAGACAAATCTTACACAATCAGACCGGAAAATTCCCTTACAAATCAGATTGACACAAACAAGGGAAATATTGTTTCAGATAAACAATGTTCTCAACACTACTTAAAAAAAATTAACATGGAAACTTTAAAAAAAAAAAAGAAAAAAAAAGATATGTCCTTCGATATTATGAGCCAAAATATATGTTAATTAAGATAGCAATGCAGGAGGAAGTTCTAGGAGACATACTCAACTCCTAGTCCTATATTATAAGTTGGGAATAAGAATGATGCCAACGTGGAAATCAATGGCATATCCCTAAAGGGGTGGAATTAGGCTTCTTAGTAATAATTATTTTCCTATACACCAAGTGTCTTTCCATAACTTGTCATAATTTGACATGCTTAAGTGAATGAACTTGGTCAAAAAGATGGCTACCAGGATAACTAATCATAATGCGTGTACTAGGTTCAGTTCTTCGGTATATAGAGTACATAGAAATATGTATTCGATAAACAAATTAGGGTACATAAATTGTGTTTCACATTTTTTAATGTACTAGTTTTACTATTGTCTGTAATTTTGTTATGAAACAAAATGGAATTCATATTTGACGATACTTTGTAACTTACTTTTGCAAATATAAAAACGTTATGATTTACCTTTCTGTGTTTAATATCATCAAGGCTAAAATTGATTTCAATTTTGATTTATTGATATCCAGTCAGCTTTTTTTTATAAACATTGTATTAGTTCAAATCCAATTACTCAGATGCCCTATTGAATAACCGTGTGTATCTTATATTGGTATATAGGTGTCGAGTTATTTATTAATTTACATAGAGAGTATCGTTAGAAAGATATGACTAAACAATTAAAAATGATACAGATAACAACATGAAACCTTGTAAAATATGTCTACCACTTGGTTTAAAAAATGTATGTGGACCAACATCTTATCATTCACCTGGGTAGCTATCAAAACAAAAAGGAAGAAAAATTCTGTTCGTTCTTATATTACCACCTACCCATATGTATGTCTCTCTTTTGTCTAAGCATTTACAATCAATTTCATATTTACCTTCCGTGAAATGTACATGCATGTAATTTTATACGTTGTTGCTCTTGTAATGTGGTTAAAGGTTCCACAAAAGAATCAGCATTAGGCCATTGAGGATTCTTAAGCGTCACGAAATCTACTGTGACTAGTAGCAAATACTCTCAAACTTAAGCAAATTCTATTGTTTTTAACGTCCGGTATGATTTATATTGTCTCATAAAAAACAAAACAAAAAAAGAAACAAAAACAAACAAAACAAAGCCGGAAAACTAGCTGTCTCTGCTGAAGGCGCCCTAAGTCTCAATCCAAAACGCACGACCGTATGTACGCATGCATCTAAGTAGGTATGTAGGTAGGAAGGAAGGAAGGTATATTGGTAGGTAGACAGCTAGGTTGGATGTTTGGCTGGTTGGTGAGAGGGTAGGTAGGTATGCACAGTCGCACGCATATACGCAAACACACATGCAAAAACGTACACGTAGCTAATTTGTTTATTTGTGTACGCCGGTACAATAAAAGGTCCATTATGCAAATCTGATATAACATTAGCGTTGGTAAACATCAAAAGAGATCTTAAGGTAAAAACCAATACTCATTTGAAGGCCCAAACTTTGCATATATATATATATATATATATATATATTCTTTCATTGGTTTTTCTAACTTCCTGTTAATTCAACCGTTTGTATGTGTCAACAAAGCATTATCAATTTATCTGAAACCTGAAACAGGACCGGAGGAATGAAGAAGATAAAAGCCATACAGTATATGCTGATCTCGTTATCCTGAGCTGAACTTTGTATACCTGTATTAAATCGACATCTGTGGCTTTCACATAACATTGCTATGCAGAGTAAATTACTACTAGTCCGGTTTAACTAAATACTCTACTTTAGATAAAACAAGAATAATTTTTCAATTGGTCATTTGAATATTTATGCAATTTTACCTAGCATATGATGTGTAATTTTTAATTCTTCAATGATGAATGACTGAAATATTTTGTCTTTTGTGAGTCACTCGGCTGAAATCAACATCCCTGTCACAGATGGTTTTTTATCTAAATATGCAAGGTGATTGTTAATCTCTTACTCATTTCAATTAGTTCATACTTATTCATCAGACATATATTTTTATTTAACTAGTGGACAACAGTACCTTGATACTATATCTACTCCTGTCGTAGTAGATAAAAGAAGAATATATTGATCGTAGTAAGGAAATATTAACTTGTACCCGATAAGTTTCACTTAAGAATAATAACATCGTTAGACTATCTGTTGCATACTGCCGGTTTGTATTAGTATTCAGCAACTGTTAAAATATAGTGGCATATGATACACTTCCATTTTTTTATTCATAGCCATTCAACCAAGACGTGTGTGTAATACGACCTATTACTGAAGAACAGCTATTAAGAGTTACGCCCCTTTATACTACGTTATAACTAAAAATAAAACATAAACAAATAACATGCTCCAGCATGATTAAAGATATCATATAAACTTTAAAGGACACACATGAAACCAGGTAGCCATCCACTGCACGCACATCACAGGTATTTTATTTAAATGAATTTCTGCAATTTCTATACCATAATTATCAATTTGAGTCAATTCTAGTGTAATTTTGCACTAATTTACATATTAGTAATTGAAATAATGATAATGATGGATTTTTGTTGGACAGTTTACTTATAAATGATGTATTCATGAATAATATTTCATCGATGTTTTAATTCGAAATAAATTTTTCTGTTTGTGATTTTGCTTCGGCAGTAGCATCTCAGCATTCACCAGCCACTACACAGCAGATATATAGCTCTGTATGCCGTGACGTACGTTCATTATGACACACACCATTATTTTTAGCTTCACCTACAGTTGTATCTGACCGTCGGGATAATTTTTGCATCTGGAGAAACTTTACGTCATTTTCTGCGAGACTTTGCGGGAACTAGCGGCAAATATTTCCACCAAATCAGCTGATCAGTGTAAACCGTGAAAGTGATTTATAAACATTGGCGTACTATTAGGAATGCAAATTACTGACATCAAATATGGATATCTCAGAAATCCATGAAATCAAAGACGAAAAGCTCATCTCTGCAACTCTAGAGTCATGGCAAACTGGAAAACTGACCCCCTTGCTGAAAGAGGAACTGAAATGTCGAATTCTGACAAAATGTTTAGAGGAAGGAAAGGAACTTCAAATGGATTGCGACCCCAAGACCACGCCTGTTAAACGAAAGGTAAGTATAGCTGACAGTCATCGTCGATACACTGAGCCTCACGGAAAGAGTAATCCAAGGGACATGAAAAATGCATAAAAAGTTTGGAAAAGTTACATAAGTACTTCGAGCAAACCACAACTCTATTGCTGTCATCTATAGTTTTTAAGATTCAAAAGTTAATGCCAGATGAGACACTTCTGACCGATCGCTAGAAACAAGGCTTCCCAATTTGTACCAGATTGTTGCAAAAATCATAATATTATAAAAGTATATCAAATGTTCTTTATTTACTTTACTTTCTTGTATTTATCATTCCAGCTGTATAAATAATACTAGGGAAGGGACACATGCACCCGATAGATCTTATATTACATGGCGGCAGTTCTAATTGCGCAGTATTGAACTTATCTCTAAATTTTACTCTCAAAATCTGACTCTACCATGTCGTATTTCCATACATTGTATGTGTAAACAGAAATTTTTAGTAGAATTTCCTACAGAAGAATCGCGAATATTTCATAAGTATTAGAATAGCGTTTCACATATTCTGATGTAAGTAACGATAAACTACCTACTTGTTTTACTAAAAATGTGTTTGATTGTAAAACAACCGAAATAGTACTTTATCGGAAAATTATTTTGGCTGTGAACAAAGCTATTTTGATATATATATATATATATATATAATAATAATATATATTAATAATAATAATATAATAATAATATATATATATATACATAATAATTCATTCCACATTTTAAAGTTTTCTTAAAGCAAAGACATAATCATAGCAGATATATTTTTTGTTACATCTGACTTGTTCCAATTTCTCCCGTAACGTGCATTCAATGAATTTCTGCTATTTTTATTTTTAGATTAATTATTTTCTTATTTAGAAAAAAAAAACCTTTTTTGCAATAAAATCGATAGTTTTAACAGCATCATGATAACAATAGTCTTTGACACAGTAAACTAAAAATATTTTCTGATACACCTACAAAGACGCATAAGATAAATACGTGGATGGCACCAGCCAACACACGAGAGTTCTCATTTTAGCGAAGATTTGTCCCGATGAAATTTCGTTGAAAGGTTTCGCTCGTGCTAACATAACTGGTGCATATTTCAATTTCTTTCAGTATATTTTTTGTCTCTTATTTTACAGTAAATGGAATATTAAATATTCATCCACAAGTAATAGTGCAGCTGTCAAAATTTCCGTTTTTATGATATTCAACCATACATAACCAACACTTTTTATAATTTTGCTTTGTGGTTTTATTCTAAAGTACACTTTTTAGGAGAGGCCATGCACTTATTTTCTTATCTATGCTTGATTTTGAACCCGAATCATTTCAGTTATTACCCGAAGAGTTGGAGAAACTGGAGCGACGACGCGAACAAAACAGGAGAGCTGCCAAAAAGTTTCGTCAGAAAAAGAGAACGGCGACCGGGATGCTGTCACAGGTAATTAGTCACAGGCTTGTCATTGTAGCATGACAATGTACTTATTGATAAGAAAAACGAAATACTAAAAGATTACAGTAAATTCTAATGTTCTCCAAAGGGACGCATCCTTATGCAAAAATGACTAAAGAAATAAGCATGTTGTTTATTTCCTAACAGATTATGTATTTTCATATTGACAAGTCACTTAAAGAGGGAATTCTTGGACTGAGGGATTTTCACAAGAAAAAGTTTATTTCTCTGATTTAGTCCGATTATTAGTGTCCGACTATATCATCAAATTAAAGTATATTTTGATATTTCTTGATATGATCTGGAACAATTAACGTTGTGGTTTGAACTTTTGCATCCTTTATAAATTACGTGCGGTATCACGCGTTTTAATCAGACGAATTGTGGCTATCTTTTGGCTTCATACTGAACACCGCGGAGAGAGGAAGAAATAATGAACAACCTCTAGATACATAAAAACTGTAGTCTGACAGAATTTACATAATTATTATCAAAAACAATAGAGTAAAGATGTCCCAGTATTAACTCTTAGAGGTAAAACTGATATGTTCTAGAGACACAGTAATATACATCCAGAAATACTCAAGGAACTTTCACATATTTACGTTAAACATTAATGATACACTTTATTTTAACGAGTGCACATATGTTTATTCGTAACCTCCATTGTACAGAATATCTTAATTTTAGATTAGAATACTAAGAGAGAAATTTGTTTTCAGGAGTTTAGTAACCGCTTGGGAATATTTAGTCCTCGCAAAAAATTCCGCTTTTACTTAGTATTAAGGATACAAAACTTACTGACTCAATGAAGTATTTTAACATTTTCTAAATTGGTTTTTTCAAGGACATTCAATTAAACTTTATCGTTCAATTTTTATCTTTTTAATTGATTCACAGTAAAAGCTTTTCTATTGGATTAATTTTTCAATGAACTAAGTTGAACATAAAGTGTGTTTGATACAAGATTCGTTGATGTATTTATATATTACTCTAGTCAATTTAGTAGATTATAATTTTCAAATCTTTGTTGTCAGAATCATCGTTGTTATCGCTATCATCATCATCATCATCATCATCATCATCATCATCATCATCGCGATCATCATCATCACCACCACCACCACCATCATCATCATCATCATCATCATTGCTTTTATATTATTATTATAATTATTATTATTATTATTATTGTTATTATTATTATCATTATTAAAATTTTGATGATGATAATGATGATGATGATTATTTATATTATCATTACATGTGTATTATTATTATTATAATTATTATTATTATTATTATCATTATTATAATTATTTAATTATTATTTTATTCTATGATACTGTTACTTTTATTGTAATTATTTTACATTTTGTACTGATATGTTTCGAATTTTTATCCCCTTAGTTAATTTATATATCCGGACTTTTCACACTTTTTCATTAAGTGCTGCATTAGAATAGTATTGTAATCTGTAAATAAGCGGTGATAGGTGTAACACGCCACGAAAATTATATCATTCAGACAACATATCTGTATCATGGAAATTGTCGCTGATTCGAAATAGTTGTCAATGTTCGTTATTGTGGATAATTCTGAATTAAAACTTTTGAGACGACCCCTGAATTATTAATAAAAATTATTCAAATCTGGCGAGCAGATAAAACTACAGCAATGTATTATAGATTATTTATCGCTAAACTGCAATTCGATAGATATGTACATCTATTTTGCAATTGCACATTTCCTAGGGTTAACAAACTACGGTTTGAATGTGCTTATACAGCCGTAGTGTTGATCAATGGAAATTATCAAGAATCATCATAACCGGGTGGCTAAAATAAACCTTAATATCAACGGGATTGTAAGATTTTTGTGGTATTATGTTTTGAAAGTGCTTATTGACTTATATTCTAGTAGTTTAGAGTATGTTATTTCTAATATTATTATTACTAGTTACAAGCTACATTCTTTGATCTGACGGGTATTTCGCTTCTTTTGGTTAGCTTTTCTTACTATGTTAATTACCTATAACTGAAATTAAACAAAGAAATGAACATTTAAATTACTTACATTATACGTGTGTACATCCCAGAACAACTCAGTCACAAATAACGGCCACAGAAATAGCATCTCTACATAAATTGCAAAGGGAAAATAAGTGCAGAATGTATCAGATAAAGTTCGTAGGAGTGTTACAGTCGGAAGGGATGGTTTTGCTGTGAGTCAGATATACAGGAATATCAAAACAAATTGATAAACCGACAAAATAAACCGTTTAACACGCGATATTCGGTTTATTACAATACCGCATAATTGTATTAATTAGTTTGTACTCGATAACTTCTTCCACAGAACAAATTAAATCGGAAACATCAAAAGCGTTTGAAAACATTCGAGGATGGCATTTGTACTCTAAAACTAATCACCCCGGTACGACGTTGATATCATAACTGACGATTATTAATTTGATGTTATTATATTTTACAGATCGTTACAGAGTTAGAGAATAAAAACAAGGAGCTTCGCGATGAAATCAAGAGGTTGCTAAGTGAGATGAGTATACTAAAGACTTACGTAGCGAATCATTTGTGTAGCTTAGCGTCACCGGAATGTGACGCTGAAACGCGAGCGTCACACGTCATGGCGCAAGATAATACGTAGATATCTAACAGTGCTCAAACATCACGCATAAAATCATGTAGAAGATTTATCTACTGCAACATTTCCATCTGACGAGAAACCACGGTTAAAGGAGTGGACATCCATATCTTGTTTCATCTGTCAAAATACATTGGCAACAAGATAAAAATGTACATGTTTGAACTCGTGGTTGGTATATTTCCGGTTTGGAATTACATTTTTGTTTCACATCAACGGCAGGAAATGGACGAAAAAACTTTTCCGAACTCACTGCTGTCAGCAAGTCAATCTTATATTACTTTGAAAGGAAAAAATAGCTTGTTTTACCTTCCTTTCATTGTTTGTATACAGAGAGCCTTTTTACCATGAAAAATCTAGGATTAAAATTAAATTCCAGATTTTTTAATAAGTCCCATATTGTTCTTTTCATAAAAAATATCGAAAGGGATAAACACATTTTAAAAATCTAAATTAATTCGCTGCTTAAATCTGAAATTTCAAATAACAAATTCTATAATTCTTTGCATTTACCGCTTGCAAATGGCATCAATTGTACAAAGAAAGTTCTCCGTAAGCAATGACTTCTGACTGAAAAGTGTATTTTACATATACTTGTGTTCTTTATACCTTCGTTTTCCACTGCCGCTAAACCATCATAAAATATTGATTTTTAACGTAAAACGTTATACTAAGAAAATACAAACTTTACAGAACATTGCCAAATTATTTAAAGAGGCAGAAAACTAGAGATATTCTTGACTATTGTGTTTTATCAGAAAACGGAACAATCAGTTGAAATTCTTGTATTCAAGCTAATTTCCGTTGATTTCTTTTTATCAATTGATAATGATTGACTGATTCAAAATGGCCGACTGCGTCAAAACTATAATTCAAAATGGCTGACATGATATATTGTCAAAATGAATATTGATAGACGCTATTACTGCATCAGAATGCACTGCAATAATTGTTGAGTTCCGGAAGCAAGTTTCAGTTTAAAATTTAGTATATATAATGTAATCAAAAGTTTCGGGATCAGAAAATTTCTTTAAGAAGAGTAAAGCAATTTTTTGTAAATGCATATGAAATAAATTAGTCATGCTTGAAATTGAATTGGCAAAAAAGTTTTTATTTCTCAAATTTCTTGCAATATAATGTGGTCTAGAGGGGAAAATGGGCTCCAATTTGCAAGCATGTCAAATTTTATTGAGGATACTAATACGAGAATTGACTTGACATTATGTATCTGTGGTCCTGACCGAAACCTTTTTTGAACGTGGATTCTTTTGGTTCAGAATAGTTCTCTCTACTTTGTATATCATGAAAACCCATCTATTTCAATCAATACCTATCATAAGATCTTAAACTGAAATGTATGTAATACATGGATGTTTGTTGTAATATAATTGTTCATGTACGTTTCAAATAAATGGAAACTTTAAACTGTACCTTCCTCTCTTTCTATTTCACATGTATGTTGATATGTATAACAGAAATATAAAATATTCGTTATGCTTCAAAACAGAGATCGTGTTTAATCATTTACATGAAATTTCGGATGACAAGAAGAAATGATGCAATAGGGTATTATACAGTTAACTATCATTATTATTATTATTATTATTATTATTATTATTATTATTATTTCTATTATTGTTATTATTATTATTATCATCATCATCATCATCATCATCATCAATCATCATCATCATTATTATTATTATAATTATTATTATTAATAATATTATTTTTTCTTTTATTATTTTATTATTATTATTATTATTATTATTATTATTATTATTATTATTATTATTAATTTAATCTAATGATCGTTCACGATACATACTGCCATTATAGAGTATTGTGCACATGAGGACTGATGAAAGCATTTATATATCCATATATACTTTCACCTTTTCATGTGGCAATAAATAAATACATGTACTTGGAGTAAATCTGATCGAGAAGCTGATTTTTTCTTCAGTATATATGCAAACAATTAAGGATATATCATAAACAAATTAATTAGTTTATTATTTCCTTTATTCCGGTACATTTTAAAGTAGAATAGTTGGTTCAGATTTACTTAAAGTATTTTCCAATACTTCATCCAGCTAATTTATCAAATCAAATTTCGAAAAAAAACATTGTTATTGACGACCCCCGTGTATCATCAAATAGCAAAAATTAAACACTAAATTCATTTTGATTTTTTTACACTACCAATGCCTCTTTTTAACGAGAAGATCTTATTATTTTGGGCAATTTTATTGATTTGATATGAACATATTTATTATATATTAAAGTAAGAAAGGGTTAAACACAAGTTCTTGAAACTTAGTTTTACGACAACTTTACTCATCTCCAATCGCTAATCACCTTTTTTCTCGTGAAAATAAGCCATATATAACAACAACAATTCGGAGATAAAGAACTCAGCAGACAATCTGCAGCTTAGGTTAAAGTTCGGATGATAAACTTAAACAAAAAATTAAGACATGTATCTGAAAATTAATATCCATATATTATTTTTGTTGATCAATAACCGAGTATTTATCTAAAATGTTTTTATTCAATATAACCAACTGCGATATTTCATTTTAAGAGTAATCAAGATTCATTTAAATTTGTCGTCTTTTAGCATATCGATACACATTTTTTTTTTTCATTTTTAACAAAAGCGAATGATTTTATAATTTTATGAGATTTTAACATTTTTCGGATACAACGGAATTGAAAACATTCGAACGAAAGAAAGAAATAAAAATTCAGTGAAATAAAAACCAATATCATAAAATTAGTAATTTTATTCGTTATTTATCCTTATTCAATATTCATAAAATTAGAGAAAATACTATATTAATTTTTTTCTTTTTAATCTATGCTATTGCTGGCGAGAACATAGACTTTTCTTTTGCTGAAACTGTAAATACAGCGTTCAAATGAAATAAGGTACCTATCCTCAACGGCACGTACAGCAGACAATTTCCCTTTTTGATTAATTCATTTTCGCCTCTTACTCCATTTATTAATTCAACATTTTATGTCAAGCAACCTTCCTAAATTATAAGCTGAAATATATACAGTACTTTGATACCATTCGAATGCAGAGAGATTGTGAAATTTTGCAACTCCAATACTACTACAAAGTCAAATCAGTCCCATATTTATAGCGTTATGAAATGCAGGACATAATTTATATAAATATAGCGTGTCTTTCCCTCGTCAATAAACTATATAGAACGATCTCGGTTGATTTTGGCAACAGTCCAAGCTTGATAGTCTGACACAACCTGGATTGCGTATTGTCTGATAACGAGTAACGGTCACAGAGGTCACGTCCCGACTTTGCATATTAAGTAAGAATTCATTTTTACAGTAAATTTCACTTTCCAGGCTTCAGAAAGAATTATTCAGACCATCCTGGAGCGAATCGCATATGTTTGTCAATGTCTCGTCAACAACAGTCAAAAATCAATATTGGCGAACTGAATGACTATGTACGATCGTTCAATGTTTATTCTTCACATTTTGGAACTGGCCAATGGTGTGGAGGTAGGAAGACAACAGAGTGTAGAACAGAATGACAATATAATGAAAAAGACTATATCTATCACACAGCCTCATAATCAACCTCTAGATGAATTACTGTATAGTCGTACTCACTGCGTAATGATCCTGGGTTGACTCGATGTAACCTCCGACCTATATATCAAGACCGCACAAACTGCTTCATTTTCTGCTGCGTCATCACTTAATTGTGCCACAGATAATTTGAGTAAGTAATTACTACATAAAAAGATTGTATAACTAAAGGAAACTCATGACTGTCTGAGGAAAAGTCAGCACCTGTTCCGTAGATTCAGCAGTATCCGAGACAACCAGGAAATTTATCCTGGCGCACAGTGTACCGGAAATGCACTTACATTCAAGCTGAACAAACTACACATATGTTAGAAAATTCACATGAATATTCTCTCATGTAGATAAAATTGATATGCAAATATTCATGGGTCAATAGGTTACCGATACTACTTTAATTCTATAGCTGTATGTAAATGTCTTATTTATGTTCAATTTTTAGAGTATTTATGGTAAAATCTAAAGGAAGCAGGATGAGTACCGTCTTTCCTATGTCTCAAGGTCAGTTTACAGATGAACGCACGCTTAATTTTTGATATCCGCTTAACAGAGTGTAAAGTCTAGCCTTTATTTGTTCTTAAAGAGTCCTTCGAAATTCGTTTTCAGCTTGGAAAAAGCAATTATATTTAAATAAACTTTGTTGTTCTTCAGCATAATGAAGGTTTACTGGCCATGATGCGACTCGAGAATGGTTAATCGTGGTAATGAATACGTGTATGTAAATAAGAATAGCGTGACAGCTAACAGAAACCAATTCATATTCTTGCTCTTCTGTCTCAGAAGTCGGGCGATCAATTCTGTATTGATAAATCTCTAAACTATAGGCCCTATGCATATTGTTTCAATTGCAGTTTGTCATATAGAACATTGAAATAATACTCTACTGTTTTAAAGGCCCGCTGAAAGTATATTGTGGCCGGAAATGACCTCGTGCAGGAATGCTCACCTTCAGACCGGAAGGGCAGGGTTGTCAATTTCAGCGATATGAAGGCAGAGGAAACCGAGCTTTTATATAAAGAAAAAACTTTGTACGTTTAAGATATCTCACAACAGATCTCTTATCACAGAGGTCAAATTGTCTGAAGCCTGCATTAGTTTGATGTCAACTCAATATTAAGTATGTATATAGCCAGTATCCATACTGTTTTAATTGCAGTGTTTAATACAGTGATGCTTGCATACAATTGCATCCATTTTTGGGACAAAAGAAAACCTTCTTCTTCATAGGGAAGCAGGTTCTATAAAGGGATGAATTTGTACACAAATGTTGTTATTGTGGACAAAATAAACACAGTCTTCTCGATCAGGTGTAGTGTTTACGCATAGGTGGTAGCTAAAACTGGTTCCACTGTAAATATCGGTGAAATAATACGCTGTTGATTTAGAGGGCCGCTGAAAGCCTACCGGAGCCGGAAGTGACTTCCCGTAAGGTTCTTATCAAAAGGATCAAATTAACTGAAGCCTGCATTAATTTGATGTCACCTCATTATATCTGAAAAAAGCGTTGATAAGATGATAAAAATTTCATACAATTACAACAATGGCGTCAAAAGTAGCATAAACTATAAGACCACCATCGTAATGTAGAATCATTAACACGTACATATGCATGTATGCATGCATGAGAAAAGACATGATGAGACGCAATATATATTACAACAGTCATACATACAAAAAACTCCATGTATATATCATGATGAAGATCAGTCTCTTCGATCCGACTTACACGTTACCTTCAGAGAGATACGTGTTATCATGATTAACTTCCATAATGTTTTACACCAAAAACCTCAGATTTAATCCATATAGAAATACTACCTACAAGAACATGCTTCAACTTAGAATAAATGAGAGCGAGACTATTGCCATGTAATAATCATTCGCCTTGCCATTGCCCAGTATTCGACATATCGAAGTCTCTATTTATAAGACTTTGTTTATTCCATTCTCACCTGCAAAGGGAGTTTATGTCTCTCAACTGATTTGATACGCGAGAGCTTGTTCGGCGTATGACCAGTTTTAAATCAAGGTAGGCTACTGACAAACAAGTTGATGTTACAGGGGTTCCAACAGTCTCGGTTAAAATCAGCTTTTCGTAAATTCTACGATCGGTACAATGATATGGTTTGCCGATACGGCCTGTCATTGGGTCGGATGCTCTCTGTATCATAATAGATGTTAGACCGTTCTTTACAAACTGATTTTGACAATAAATTACTCCGTTTAACTCATCAAAATATAGGGGATGCTTACTCTTCCTGGGCACCTGATCCCACCTCTTGTATATTCAGGGATATGTGTTTAACGAACTCCTTATTTTGCATTTCTTGTAGGAATTATGAGATCGACCACTGTTCGTTACNNCTGTTCGTTACATTTACCTTTTCATTTTTCTCCTTTGAAATATACAAGCATTCAGATTTCAACATGTGAAAAGCCAAAGGCTTAAAATAGACATGTCATTCGTTTTTCAAATTTCAACTAATTCGCAAAAGAGAGGATTGATACATGCATTGTGGTTAGATAAAACAAATATTTCTGTAATGAAACGACATTACACACATCTTTATGGCATCACAAACTTATGCCTCAGAATGCTTTTTCTTGATGTTGTAATTATTTATTTCCAATTCTAGAATCGTTTTCACATATTGGATTGGGTTTATCTTCTGTATTTAGGGTCTAAGAGATTAAGAGTTGTGCACATGCCGACACTCACTGCGGCACGTGGTTTCAATTTTAAGAAAAAATAAAACTTACTCCATGTGTAAAAGTGCCTATATATGCATGCCATCGTAACTCTAAACGCTTCATAGATAAAAAAAGCATGTCAATGAAAAGAAAATGATTAATGTTACTGTTTTGGAGTTACACAAAGGTGGTTAAGTACACGTATTAAGGTTATATAAGGTTAGTAGGGCAAAACACATTTACACCGGTAAGTGAAATTGAAAGTTATAATTAGTGTTTTAAAGATTGGCGGTCTTTGAAACGTTATCTTAGAAAATGTTATTTTACTAATGATGGTTATAGCCATACACTTCCTTTATATACCGTCGAAGGTTGCATTAGTCAACATTATCAACAACGTTAACTACATCATCATATCGACTGAGAAACCCAATGCTGTATTTCATCTAAAAGCGAGTTCGCTGTAAGAACACCTTAGATAGATGATAGATGATATACATATATAAAT
>JACSZP010034695.1:0-10168 GCA_016161895.1 Pinna nobilis
GTTTTCTTTTGTCCCTAAATGGATCATTATAAACAAGTTTCACTGTATTCTATAGTGGAACCTGTCTTGAGAGACCACTGTCATGAGAGACCACCTGTCTTGAGAGACCACTTATAAGAAAACATCTTTTTAAGAAATCATATAAATAAAACCTGTCATGAGAGACATGATAGAGGCTATAAATACTTATATATAACTACATGTAGTATTGTATCATCTGTAGCTTTTCAATTGACTCTAAAATTCAGTGACCCTTGGGCCTATGACCTTGACCTAATTTACAAAAAAAAGGACATCCCAAGGGCCAAAATGTTTTACCAAAATTTTATGTATCTATAGGATGAAGGTTCATTTCAACTGAAAACAACCACCAGAGATTACCTAAAGGAGATGGGGAGTGAGAAAGTAAAAGGTCTCACTTTTAGAGATACCTGGGCATTTGTTGTGGTGAAAGGAGGTAAGTACATGTGTACTTGATGATATTTACTGATTTTCTACATATGTGTTTAAAATCATCTTATATGCCTTAAAGATACATTTGGACTCATTTTTCATCTTCATAGAATTAATAAATTGAAATATCACATTTGCAGCAGCATATAATTAGAGGATGTAGTTGATAAAATGCAAAAAAATATGCACGCAATATATAGATACATGTATTGTCGTTTAAAAAATAAAAAATACGCGATTACAGGTTGTATTCATTTCCCGCCATGTTAACAGACATGGTCGATGCCTTGTAAATAGGGCAAATTACGCTGATAAAACATGTCCAGTACAGACATTTCAACATTGACTTAACCTTCTTTAATGTGTAAATCGCTTATTTATATCCATTTGTTCCCGATTCCGTCGTTATCTTGTGTACGACAAATTTTTGCTAAATGAGTCCAAGTGTACCTTTTAATGTCAAATTATTCCTCATGTGGAGTGACTAATTCATCTGAAATACTTATAGGACATAGTAAACTGTAATACAAAAGGTATTTTTAGTAGACAATGTTATAGTTTGCCAAAAAGAATACAGCTCACAAATCTGATCTTTTAGTTTTTCATGTTTCCATATGGAGTTGTTGGTATATATAGTGAAATGTAGAGAATGAATTGCCAGCCCTAAGTGTCAGCATAACTATTTTTTCTATACATCAGTTGGTAACATCAGGAAGAGAATCACATATTAGTTATTATAACATTTGTGTGTAAGGTTGTGTATCCACCTTCAGACAGAATTGTACAACAAAATTGCTGTAAGAGACCATATGCTTATTATGTTTTTTCCATGCTTGGCTGATAGTTTCAATACGCTGTCGTACATCCAGGCTTTTCTGCTTACCAGCATAGCAACATAAACAGACTTGGCTACTTTTAAATGGCTTGTGGTTCGCAAGTGATATTGACATTGCCTAAATGTGGACTAGGATTCAATAAGAAAACATCGTAAAAAAATGATAAAAAAGGTTGCAAGTACCTTTAGGCCTTATCTGAAAGAAAAAGGGCTGTCGGAATGAGAAGTACATGTATTGTGGATAGTTTTTAAAGCGGCACTGTCTCAATTTTACATCAAGGCGCCCTGACCCAATGATCCATGTCACTAGCCACTTCATGAAAAGTCTTCAGTGGGATAAAATCATTACATGGTATGTAGTTGACCTAACAATGTAAACATGTGGTTAGTAAAGTCCATATGGGGCTCAAGTTTTGTTACCATATTGCATGTACATCAACTATATGCCATGGAACTAGTAATATCTGTATATGTGTACATGTGAAACAAGTATTGATATCAATGTTATGTCAATCAAATTACAGGTAAAGTCATTGGAGAAGTCCATGGTAAGGCTGCTGACCTGAGTAGCTGGGGAAACAAGGTCATGCTGAAATCTGACATCCCTCTGACACCATTAACAGGTAAGTTATCAGGCTTAAGGTCAAGGTCATGGTGGAATCTGACATCCCTCTGACACCATTAACAGGTATGTTAGTGGACTTAAGGTCAAGGTCATGGCTGAATCCAGAAATGCTAGTTTTCAGGAAAAATCCAGGAATACTTAAATTGCATTGCATGAAATGTAGCATTTTTAATTGTCTAGACTAATAAAGTTGAAACTCTCGGAGTAACCCCTTTTTTTCATTGGCTACCTATTTTTAATGACTGTTCACACTAAAGTAGTAAATGAATTCTTATTTATGTGGACTAGTATAAAGAAAGATGATGAGCTGCATATATTTATGAGGGCAACTGTCTTTGGTCTGTGTAAACATACTTGCATGAGAATAATTTACAAGTCCAGACTTGCATGTAAGTCAAATAAGACAGGCTTGACCGTATATGTGAGTATTCTGTTACAAATATAAATGATATTTACTCATTTTTCACAGATGCTGCTTGTAAGTGGCCAGACACAGAGATTAATGAGCGACGGAGAACATTCTGCAACAAGGTGGAGGGATACGGGAATATCTGTAATTGTGATAATCCAGAACCAATCGAGTTTCATCCTGATCCGGTTAGTGTTATGGAGGAGATATTTCAAAATCTGCCATTGTTTGATTTTTTTTTCTGAAAGTAATGGGTTGGTAGTACTGCTGTTTAATATGTGGTTGATCTAGACAACAGAAATTTCAATCCTTTGCTTTCGTTATTTTTTGTTATGGAACAGAGATAATTTTCGAAACTTTCTTTTTGAATGACAGTGAATCCTCTTTGAAAATCATGTACAGGTTTTGGTCAAATATTCAAATGAAGGGGAAAAAGCTTCAAAGCACTGACAATAGGTATTATCATAAAAAGGTGTTTACCATTTCAGTGAGAATTATGAATTAAGAGAATTATACACCAATCATTAACCTGAACTTCTTCTACTATTGTTCTTAACTTAAGATATTCTTTGTTTCATGAAGACATTCTTTTTCCTTTTCTGTTTTTGTTCTGTTAGAATTGGCATATGTATTTTTCATAAATACTGTACAATATTCCTTTAATTTTATTTTATCAAATGAAAATTAGCAAATTGTGATCATAATAGAAAAAAAATCTGAAGCATAACAGAAATGAAATTCAGAATTAGATATCTTTGAATGAAAAACACACTTTCAATACTCACCTGTACTCCAACTTGCTGCAAATTGTATCTATACTATACATGCTTGCCATATAGAGTTGTCTCCCATTTGATTACATGTACACATGATTTTTTTTTACTCTTTTTAGCTGGAGAATAACAATGTTAAGAATGTACCAGTAGCTGTAATTGCCAGTGATCGACCACATTATCTGTTCAGGTTTGTATTGTATTATTGGAATTTCACATTTCTATGTCCTATGGCTATCTAAGTTGTGTGTACCAACGAAGGACCATAAAAATTTAAACAGAGACACAGAGATAGAAATTTTATCTTACCCATGAAGTCAATAATATTGTAAGTAGGAATGATACTGTATGTTTGCTTATAGTAGTTTAAGCTTATTTTTGCACTCTACAGGGGGTAAGACTTATAAGCACAAACTTAATTTGGTGCAAAAGTGATAAATTTCAAATTGAAGATACTTTACTTTGAAGATTTTTATACATCACCATGTTGGCAATTGATAGAGTCTGTGTACATGCATCATGCTTTAGTATGCAGATGATTGACCAGACTGACCATTAGGTGAATTAACTTTAAACATAGATATGCATGTAATTTTTGTGCTGCACTTCAATTAGCACAATAAAGACAGGATGAAATATGCTATTATTAGAATATCACTACAACAAGTACATGTTCAGTATTACCTTTCCCGTGTTTCAGGATGCTGAAGAGACTGCTATCAACTTCTGGTGCAGATCCTAAAATGGTGACAGTTTTTATTGATGGGTATTTTGAGGTATGCAGTTACATAACCGTTACCAATGTCTGAGTACAAGGACAAAATTATTTAGAATTACATCTGTGAAGATGGATTACAATACAGCCAACAGACATCAATATGATCCAATGGAAATTTTCCCTTTTTTCAGTCTTATGTATATTGAACATTTGTCTCTTAATGGTAAAATGGATTGACTTTTATTGTTATCAATAATTTTTCCTTTCAAATAATTTAGAGATATATTTTGAAATAGGAACCTCTAGAAGTAACAAAACTATTTGGACTGCGAGGAATACAGCATACGCCTTTAGGGAAGAAGAACGCTCGTGTTTCCCAGCATTATAAGGCTAGCTTTACAGCCACCTTCAACTTATATCCAGTAAGTATTATCACTTTCAACCCTTAATATCAAAATGGTGAACTCTTTTCTCTTGTCCTAGACCAGGCTATTATGGTCTGTGTTGATGAAAGGGTTCATTCTGTTTTCATAAAATACCGTCTGTTCTAAATTTAAGGTATATTCATGAAATGCTTTGTCAAACGAGGGCCAAAATGATTAACTTTACTGTACAAACTATGATTATGTTTTTGTCTCTGCAATTAGGTAAACTTTATGTGAAAATATAGTTACAAAATGCATCAAAACGCAGACAGGTGCTTGTACTACAGTAGTGCTCCTTGGAGGTTCAAATCTGGGCTGTGGTATGATCAAGTTGCTGACTTTTTGATGAAAGAGGATTGACTTGTCATTTTAGGGAACACTTACTATATAAAAAATACTTGAGAAACCTCCTTCAGCTTGTTACCACTATGGTCAGTTGATATGAATCCAAAAAAGAATTAAACCATACTGATTTCCTGCTGTAATATGGGTTTCATTCCGTATTTGATTCAATCAAGTGATCTTGTTTGTTATACAGTCAACTCTGCAAATAACGAAATTGCATGTAACAAGATTCTGATTGTAGATAGAAGATTTCGATTACCAGTGCACTTTCCATGCATTACTTTGTAATTTTGAATAACAAAGATCGGCTATAATGAGATAAATATCTTGCTCCCATCAACTTTGTTATGTGTGGAGTTGACTGTAATATTATAACAGTAATTATATTCCAATAGCTGCTATTTTTGCTTGACTGATCTAGTCTGTTCTGATGTTCAGCAGAACAACGGAAAACATTCATGTACCACGTGATAACCAAAAACGTTTGTGTGGTACTAGTATCTCAAATGGTGATGGAATGTGACTTTACGTAATCTTCCCACTGAAATGACATTAGCATGGGATAGTGTCTTCTAGCATCATTCTATCTTTTATAGAAACAACAGTCCCGCACAAACATTTTCAGGTATCATGTGGTACATGGATGTTTTCTATTTCATATCAGTGGAATCTGTTTTGAGAGCTTGATCACTCTATCTGCTGTCCTTTATGCCAGGTGGTCTCTTATCTTGAGAGTTTCTGTTTTTCTGACAATGATCTCTTTAGAGAAGAGGTCTTTCTCTATAGTGGTCTGTCAACAAAGTTTTTACTATCTATGTATAGTACGGCACTATGACTTCTTGCATATGCATGTATAAACAAATCTTGTTATGTGTGTAACCTATTACATTCTTTTTGTTAATTTCAGGAAGCAAAGTACTTATTAGCTATTGAGGAGGATCTTGATGTTTCACCGGATTTTTTTAAGTAAGTCATTTTAGTTTATAAATTAGTGTATTTTGATGAATTTAGTCTTGGTTGAGGCAACTGGCTTATCCAAGTTTCCAGACAGTAATAACTGAAATATTGGAATATTACAGATCCCTCACTGCTTGACTCGGACCAAAATGCCGAGCTAAGGCCAAAATTTGAAGTCCTTCTCCAGCATAAAGTGACAACTCTGTATAACAAAAAACTCTTGAGAGGGACCTGAACCACTTCAGTGCATATCATGACATAGAGATATCTTTATGATGTTGCATAATAATTGTTACTAGGCAGCACTGTAAACATACTTTGCAGTTGTTTCCAGTGTGAAATGTTGATTTTTCAAATTCCCAGCTATATACATGTAACAGGTAGCACAAGACAATACTACATATAAGAAAATAGAATTAACATTTAGATGTCCATGTTTTATTTATCCAAAAATGGAGGGACTTCCAGGTCCATGATTTATGCTTTTCAATGACAGTAATCCAATGCTATAGATAAATTGATAATCCTTAACTTTATTTTGACTTTATTTTTCTGTTACAGTTATTTTAGTCAGACAGTACATCTAATGGAGGAGGATCAGAGCCTGTATTGTATATCAGCTTGGAATGACCAGGTCAGTATAAGCAGGGAACCAAAAATAGTAAAATTTATATTAAAAAAATAATACCTATGTGTTATCTTAGAATGCTCTTCAGACGGCAGAAAAACAAAATTTTAGAAATATCCCTTTATGGAATATGTTGTCTCAGTCCTAAATTGTATGACATGGTGATGGAGTCACATGACCAATTTTGAGGTCAGATTGATCCCAGAAACAATGTATTGTTGTCATTGGACAAGGGCAATAATACTTTCAGTTGGAGTATTAATTCATATTGCTTGTGTGATTGGAGAATATTGGATGAAATATGGTTTAACTTTTGTGTTGTAGACAAATTTTACATATACCCCTTTTATTGGAAAACCTTCATGTACCATGCGATATATTTTCTACAAAATGATGTTAGCCAGGGACAGCATTCTCTAACGTCATTTGATCACTAATAAAAACAGTAGTCCTGCATAAATGTTACATGTATGGGGCAATACATGGTACATGAATGTTTTTCATTGCTTTTATGTCAATTCTTAGATTTCCAGAGCTTCACTGTAGTAGAGCATTGTTTTTCTCTATTAAATACTCTAACTTTGATTTTGAATTTCATTCAGAAGTTTAGATAAAGTGTTTCATACAGAATGTTAATTGTTTTAGAAAAAGGCATCATTATTCATATGAGAATATGATATAGTCTTCAATATTATTTAAGGCAACCAGTCTATGGAAGCAATATTGGCTTCATCCCATCCATAGTAATGATCTATTTCAGAAATTTTGAAAATAATTTTGTTGTATCAAAATCAGACAGATGTACATTTCTTTTGTTATTTCTTTTTGCAGGGTTATGAACACTCTTGTAAGGATGCTCAACTCCTATATAGAATAGAAACCATGCCAGGACTAGGGTGGCTTTTAAAACGAGATCTATATAAAAATGAACTAGAGTCACAATGGCCAACTCCTGAAAAGGTTTGTTCTTATTCATTATCAGAGAGATTTCATACTGGTCTTGAGAATCTTATTTTCATCTTTAGGTTCCTTCAAATCAAGAGAAATATATTTATCATTTGGTATGTTGTTACATTTTGAGTTACATTTGAAATGACCTTTACTAAAATCCTTGATTTGCCTTACGATGTATATTTACAGTAAATCTGTGTGTATCCAGTTCAGTAATTTCCTGACACGTCTTTGTTTACCCTTATAATCAAAGATTTTTTGTATATATTCCTTGGTCTGTCTATCTGTCTGTCTGTCTTTTTGTCCTCAAAACTTAAACCAGTGCCATGACTTTCGAATGGTAAGGCATTGGGGTTTTAAATTTCAAGTATATATTCCTTACGAAGAGGCCCCAATGTTGAGACCAAAATTGTCAGTTTTAATCTTACCGTATGACAATGTATGAATTTATGTCCCAGGGGTTGTTGCTGCATCATACTCAGTTACCTTTGCTTGCAATGTGACCTTGGCAAGACAATTATGTAAGATGATTACCAGTAGGAGCCCAGTCACCAAAAGAGTGATACATTGTATGTCAATTCCCGGGGGCCTCATTGGCCAAATGGTTAGAACTCTGAGCTTTAAACCAATTAGACTTCATCTTTGGTCATGGCGGGTGTAAGGTCTACTGGGGTCTGTGTGAGAAAGTTTGCCAATTTTTATACCCCCCGCCAACAAAGTTGTAGGGGGTAATACTGGATTCACCATATCTGTCCGTCCATCCGTCTGTCCTCTTGTGCAAGGCCAATGGTCTTTTCCCAAGTACATTTGTTATCAGATTCTCCCCTCCATCCATAGAAACTGACCGCAACCATATGCCATAAAGGTTGTCTGATGTGTCAAAAAACAAGACAAGATCAGACAAAAAAATTTGAATTCCAAGTTTGTGTATATTGAGAAATAGTTTTGAACTATTTAAGTATCGTTCATTTGCTTTAATTGAAGACAGATTTGCAAATGAATATATCCTATGAATTTTGTGTCTGCTTCCAAAAATAACTGATAATCTAAATCATAATTTACCTTTACTCAGAATAAGGAAATGTGATCTTTCTGATTTCAGCAATGGGATTGGGACATGTGGATGCGAGCTAATTCTATACGTAAAGACAGAGAGTGCATAATACCAGATATTTCTAGAACATTTCATTTTGGTTCCAAAGGACTCAATATGAACCCTTATTTTCAAGAAGTTTATTTCAAAAAGCATAAATTTTTGAATCAAGATCATGTGAAATTGAAAAATGTTGAAAAGTAAGTAAAACTGATATTTGCCTGAATACTTACAGTTTCAAGATTAATTTCCCTTGTCTGCCTCTCTCTGTCTGTCTATCTCTCTTTCTCTATCTGTTTGTCTGTCTAGATCTCTCATTTTCTATCTGCCGATCTCTGTTCTGTCTGTCTGTTCTCTCTATGTCTCTGTCATTTTGTCTCTCTCTGTCTGTCTGTCTCTGTCTTTCTGCCTGTCTCTTTCATAAAGAATCTGATGCTCTAATATAGATTATTATTTTCACCTAAAACACATGTAGGCCTACAGGTGCTATTGATACACAAATTCACAAAAAAATCCACATTTTCTTTATTCTTATTTTACTTTTCAGTAGTTTTTTCTAAGCTTTCTTTAGGTTCTGAGTGCCTTACTGTACTATCTTGTGATTCAATTTTTTTCTTATAAATTTTTGTGTTATCTTTTGCTAGACTAAAGAAGGATGCATATGAAGATGTTGTAAAGGGGCTTATAAAATCTGGCAAGGTGCTAGATCATAATGTAGATCCATGTAGTGAAAACTTCATTCCAAAAAATCAGGTGAGAAAAGTCATTTTTGTATGGGGTGTTCAATGATGCGTAACTATTACTTCAAAATGGGCTGCCATGGCCAAATGGCTGGTATGTTCAACTTCTGATAGTGAGATCCAAAGTTCGAGCCCAGGCCAAATCTGTCATTGTCTTTTGGATGGGACAGTAAAATTTGATGTTCTACCCAGAACATACCCACCTTCACTGGTATAGCATTTCTCTCTCTCTCTCTCTCTCTCTCTCTCTCTCTCTCTCTCTCTCTTTAGGATAAGTTGGTCAAAACTTAGGTTATGTGCCACAGTAGGTTTTAACATTGTAAAGAATACTCCCTGCTCTATGGCCACAAGTGCTGAGCATAGGCAAAAATTTGTCGCCCTTCAGCGGCACATGGTGACATCTCCATATAAGAGAAAGATTCTTGAATGGGATGTTAAATAACAACACAACCAACCAATTCCTACAAAATCTACTCCAGTGCAGAGCTAGACTGTAAACTCAATGGTTCTTGTTAATGCTTCTTCATGTTCATTTGCTGCCAAATCAAAGGTTTTGGGCTTTGTGATGCTGTGTTGAAGTAGCACTAGCATTGCAGCACTAAGTTGAACTATTTTAAAGCTTCTATGATGATAAGCACACTTGTATAAGTGTTTGTGTGTACAATGTATGTACATTTTCTGTATGTGTTTGGGGTATACTCCTATAATGTCATTATGATTACAAATCTGAAATTTTTTTTACCAGCAAATTACATGCATATTAACCAGTAAATCATTTCTTTTTTCATTTCAGAATGAAGTTCATGTTTTGTATATACAAATGAATACTACTACTGATTATGTGACATGGAAACAATTAGCTAAGGTAAGATGCCAACTTAGTTTTAGGCCTACTCATATGTTAATGCAAGGTTTAAAAAGGATAAATGTGTGATTGAAAAATTATTACCGTAACTTAATAATTTGATGAATTTTGGGGGAGGGGTAATTCACATTACCCCACTTCAGTCAGAATTGTCCAATGAAAACAATTTAAAGAGACCAAGTGCCGACTATGTATTTTTCCATAAACGGCTCTCTCCTGTAATACACTGCAGTATGACGTAGCCCTCTGTAGAATGACGTCAGCTATGCACATGGGCTCATAGCAGCTACGGCATTGAACATACCCATGATTATATGTCTATGCATAGAGACATGATGATCCGTGGTATAA
>JACSZP010034700.1:0-13459 GCA_016161895.1 Pinna nobilis
GAAACTACATGGAAACTACTTACTTGTTTCCCGACCATGGAAACCACTTGGAAACTACTGATGTCACGTTTCCAGTAGGTTTCCATCAGGTTTCCATTTTTGGGAAATTCGATTTTTCATCCTGTGAGAAGAGTGGAAATTGGGGAATTAACTCACACTTTTTAGCTCACCTGAACCGAAGGTTCAAGTGAGCTTTCCTGATCACATTCTGTCCGTCGTCCGCCCGTCTGTAAACTTTCAACATTTTCGACTTTTTCTTAAGAACGCTGGGCCAATTTCAATCAAACTTGGCACAAAGCATCTTTGGGTGAAGGGGATTCAAGTTTGTTCAAATGAAGGGTCGGACCCTTGTCAAAGGGGAAATAATTGACAATTGGGTGGGTGTCTTTAACAATCTTCTTCTCTAGAACCACCAGACCAAAAATCACTAAACTTATGTGGAAGCATCCTGATAGCGTGTTGATTCAAGTTTATTCAAATGGTATATGCCAGGGCTGAGATGGGGCCAAAATAGGGGCCCAAAGTTTAACATAGGTTTTTTTGTTGCGTTGTTGTTTAACGTCCCACTCAAGAATATTTCACTCATATGGAGACGTCATGGTGTGCCGGTGAAGGGCGATAAATTTTGCCTGTGTTCGGCACTGCTGGCCGTAGAGCAGGGAGGGTTCTTTAACGTGCCAACACGGGACAAGGACAATTTGCATTACCTTTGTTTTGCTTCAGTTCTATTTTAGGCAACCCCTTTTTGATAAAGTTTTGATAAACATTTTTTTTTCATTTTTAACTCATGCTTATCTTATTTTAATCATTTGTACATGTATATTTCTATCATCTTTTACTTTTTAGACTTAAGCGTAATTATTGGCAATTTATAAATATAATATAATATAAATATATAATTTCTTTCTTTCTTTTTCTTTTTTTTTTTGTCATGATAGCACCTACTTGAAATTGACATCAATTTAATCAAAATCTCTATTTCAATTGATAAAAATAGTAATAAATGCTATTATGAATTAAGATTATTGAAAATGATATTACATGTATTATTATCGATAATATTAGAATTAAAAAAGATACAAAATAATAATTATAATGCATTGATTATATTGATAAGGGTTTTAAAAAATGATGATGATAAAACTGTTCAAAGTGAGGGAAATGATTAGATGATAAATATATCAATATTACTTTCTTGAATGTGTTTGAAATGCAAAGTATTATTCATTATTAAATCAACTAAGGATTTATTATTTCAAATTACATGGAAACTAACTGATTTCTTTTTGAAAAAAAAGTCTACAAAATGCACTGTTAAGTTTATTTATGGGTTATTTTTATATTAACAATCACATATATTTATCATTTGATTTAATGCTTCTTTATTCTTGATTTATCTTATTGTTTTTTAAAGAAAAAATTATTCATTTCACACAGTAACAAGCAATTTGAACATACAGATACTATATGGTAAAAAAATGCATTTAAATGAATATACATCTTGGTTCTAAATATTGTGGACCATTCAATATACAACATGTATACGTACATATACACACACATAGACAGGAACATGTCAATTTAATATTTAGTTTATTAATCTAAAATAGATAGTTCTATTATAATCTTATGCCTAAATCATTCATTTATGGTCAACTTATGAGCTACATGCTGGTCAAACAGTAAATTCCTGTTTAAACTAGATAGTGCACATGGAGTGAACTACAAAGTGAACACCGTGTGCACTCCATGTTTACCTGTAGTTTAAACTTAGTGCACTCCGTGTGCACAAGGGTGTCAAATTTAGTCTGAACATAACTGTACGTTCGACTCACAACAGGCACGGGGTTAATCAGGGAACATTTTCAAAATCATTTCATATTACGGGCCGACTCGTGCCGGCCCGTAATAACAGAGAAGATAACATAAAATGATACGCATGGTTAAAATGCCTGAGTAATAACGAAGGTAGGGAAGTAACAAGTGTGGGTTTTAATTCAATAGCAAGAGAGCAATCAACATTTTTGTTCGGTATCAATTTATATGAGACATTTTTTCTAGCCTAGCCTAAACTTTTAAGTTGTATGGCTTCTTGGCTTGTTCGTACCAAATGCTATTCACTCCTAGATTGTTTCGTAAGTGGGACCATTTATTACAGCTTGTTTGTACCATAGTTAAATGATGTTTCAAAGAGCTAGTATGAAGGTGAATTTGAATATGTATTTTGTTTAAAATAAATATATTATTTCTTGAATTTTGAAGAGTTAAATTCTGAATCTTTGGGCTTAGCCTATCTATATCATATTCATTGGCGCCTGTCCAATGCTGAACTTGTCCGCGCATTTTCCCGGAAACTACAAGTCGGATTCGAATGAAACTTTGTATGATTATAAGTCTTGGTATTTAGATGTGCAAAACGCATTTGACGTTGTGACAAAACGGCGTCTAGGCCGACGAAGGCTGCTGATTGGTTGAAATTTGCCTAAGCCTTTTCTCGGTAGCTACTTGTCCGATATTAATGAGACTTGAATTGATAATAGGTTAAGGTGTGTACATGTGCACAATAAATTAAGACGTTAAAGAAAAATGGCGTCTAGGCCAACCAAGGCCTCTGATTGGTTGAAACTTTACGAAGCCTTATATTGGAAACTACTTGTCCGATTCTTACAAACTTGATATGTTTATAGATTTCGGTTGATGGATGTCCATAATGTATGTGATGTCACAGAAAAATTGTCTAGGCCAACCAGGGCCTCTAATTGGTCAATATTTAAAAATAATTTTGTCCGATTTTGATGAAACTTGGTATTTGCAGGTATCAAGGGATTGCGATTTCAATCGTTTCGTTTTTTGCTGCTATTTACGGGAAAACGGAGGCTTCTGATTGGTCGAAATTTCAAAATTGTTCGATCTTGATGAATTTGGTATTAGGAGGTTCCAAGGAATTGCGATTTCAACTGATTGGGGTTTGCTGCTATTTATGGGCAAACCAAGGCTTCTGATTGGTTGAAATTTCAAAATTGCCCAATTTCCTTGAAACTTGGTATTTGCAGGCTTTAAAGAATTGCAAGTTTAATTGTTTGTGTTTCAACACTATTTATCGGCAAACCAAAGCTTCTGATTGGTCAAAATTTCAAAAATTTCTGAATTTTTTAAAACTTGGTATTAATGGTTTTTAAAGGATAGTGATTCCAACTGTACGGGTTTCACTGCTATTTATTGGCAAACCGAGGCTTCCGATTGGTCAAAAATTCAAAATTGTCTGATTCCGATGAAATTTGGGATATAGGTTTTATATAATTGTGATTTTGAGTGTCTTAGTTTCGTTGCTATTTATGGGCAAACAGAGGGTTCTGAATTTTCAAGTGTTTGGTAAATGTGGTTTGATATCTGGGTGCCTTTTCCATCGTTTGGGGACATCATGTAATTGTACCTGTAACAATACGCACTTGTTTTTGTATATATAGGCCTACATATTCCGAAAACTAGGTTGTACAGTCAAGCGCTGATTATCTGGATTTTCCGCTTGTATGAAAAAATGTGATGTCCCTCATTTTTTCCAGTCATGCATATTTTTATAGATGACAATAGATCTACATAGGAGGCCTATCTATAACAAACAATTTCTGTGATAATTTGTTTATTACTCTATCTGTGGTGAAAAACACCTAAATACCTAGGTTTGTCAAGTTTGTTGACTAGATAATCAGGGCAGGAAATTGGCAAAGAAATTCTTATTAACCATACGGGCTAATACTTCAAAAAAATCTGGCAGCCTGTACTAAGCTATAGGAGCCCGTATATTGTCAACAGTTTAAGATCTATTTTGTTCATTAACTTTTTGAATTTGCGGTCCTGAATGTTCATATGCTACATGTATCCGTAGGAGCTCTTACTCGCATGCACAATCAGGGTCATGCGATGTGTACTCATAAATTACGAACATTGTAGTATTATCATAGGGGCCGCTTTGCCTATGCCGATTGAATATTACACTGGGTTATAGCATATTTAAGCAGGTAATTAGTTAAACCGTTGATTGTTTTGAAATTTACAAAGGTAAACCACTCGAGTGTTTATCTATTTGGTTTATTGCACATGTCGAGGATGGCTGGTTTGTACTTTGGTCTGTTCAGTGTCCATGTGTTGATAACAAGGGGGGATTAAACAATTAATAGAATCATGTGTGTATGGAGCTGTACGCTCTGGGACACACAACGTAACAGGTTAAAGCCGCCAACCATGTAACAGGTTGGACTAAAATAGCCGCGGGAATTTCCCATTTTCACAAAAATCGATAAACTGGAAAATTCCCGCGGTAAATCGATACCAGCTGTTAGAGAACTGAAGAGTTAGAGAGCCAGAATTTAATGAGATTGGACGATTTAAGCGCTTTTACAGAACAATTGAGAACGAAGTTAGCATGTTTAACGACCCAAACACCATGTTTCAAAATCGTAGGGGTTTAATCATTAGAGAAATAGAAAGGCAAGTTAGTGAAATGGATAGTTTAAATTCCAAACCGGGGTAAATATAATATACGAGAGAGTCGTTCTTGGAGCGGGGGAGCAACAACAACAGATGGTATTTTCCTCTAGACAAGGCATTGTTTTAAAACTAAATAATATAGGACAAGAAGTCGAAAAATTGGTTGAGAGTTATTAGGAAGTTTTGCAACGCCTAAAATTACTGGTTCTGGATGGAGAATAAGACAATGTTTAAGATTATATATTAATTTTACTAGATATAAACCTTTTAGAGGAGGGTCTTACATCGATCTTCCAGATAAATTAAAAGCAAAGAAGGAAAGTATCAATATTCAAAATGAAGATAACAAATGCTTCAAATGGGCCATTCGTTCTTGTTTGCATCAAGTAGATAAAAACGCAAGACCTCAGAAGAAACCGAAAGGACGTAGTCCTATCCGACGGAAGACGGACTAAAATGGGAAGGAATAGAGTTACCCACGCCACTGACTCAGATAAATAAAATGGAGAAGCAAAATAACCTGGCAATTAATGTTACAAGATTCGATAATAGTTTACCACGTGTCAAAGCAACCGCACGAGATGAAAAGAATCAATCTTATGTTGATAAACGAAAAGAAGATAATAGTCATTATTGCTGGATAAAGGACATGTCAAGATTGCTACGCTCGCAAATGGATCACAAAGCATTCTTTTGCGAATATTGTCTACAACTATTTTTCTGAAAAACACGTGTTAGAAAAGCACCACAAATATTGCATAAGCATCAACGAAGCGGCTGAAGTACCGATAATGCCAAAAAAACCTAAGAAACCAAACAAACCCGATAGAACTAGAGTTAAGTTTGATAATTTTTCCAGAAAAATGCCCGCTCCGGTCGCCATTTACTGCGATTTCCAGAGCATCATAGAACCTCATCACGAAAAAGTCAGCGACCGTACAGAAATAAAATCTTTACATAGAGCACGCGGGTTCGGGATCAAAGTTGTATGGATTGACGACTATATCGAGGAAGAGTACGTCGGTTACAGAGGCGAAGACACCGCTAAAAAATATTTAGAGGAATTAGAAAAAGTGCTTGGAAAGACTAACGCCAGGTTTAAGGTAAAAGGCCGTTAAAAATGACCGGTACAGATGACACACAACATTCCGCGTCGAACGAGTGTTGGATTTGCGAAGAAGAGTTTACGGACAGTGATTCCGAGAAATCGGAATTAAGACAGAAAAAAAATAAAGTTTTCGAAGAATTGAAGAAGGCAAAAGACAACGAAGAAATAGATAGGCTAAAAACTATACGAAAAGCTTATATTACAAAAGTTAAAGAATGTCTGGGTAAAGGCGTCAAAGTACGAAATCATTGCCACGTAACCGGAAAATACAGAGGCGCCGCTCACAGCATTTGCAATTTTAATTCAAAAATAGAGCCTAAAAAACCATAATTTTGGTCGTCATTCACAATCTAAGCGGATATGACTCGCATCTAATCATTCAAGAGATAGCTAATGCATTTAAAGGCAATAGCATAAACTGCATTCCCTTAAGTTCTGAAGAGGTCTTCTTTCTCTGTCGGGCAATTGAGATTTATCGACAACTTCCGGTTTATGAGTAGATCCTTAGACTACCTGGTTAAGATTAACGACGATTTCCCAATAACCGACGAGATATCTGGTAAATTGTCTAAATTAGTTAAACGAAAAGGCGTATACCCGTACGAGTATATGGACTCTTTCGATAATTTCGAAGAAACCGAAAGATAGATTTGATAGTTCTCTTTCGGACAGTCATATTAAAAACGAAGATTATCGACACGCCAAACACGTGTGGGAAGAGTTTGACTGTAAATATTTAGGTGATTATCACGACTTGTATTTGAAAACAGATTATTATTATTAGCGGAAGTCTGCGAAAAATGTCGGTCCACGACCCCACGAGTCAAACGCACTACGGTTTAGATCTGTGGTATAATTACATCACTCGGGACTAGCTTGGGACGTCATGTTGAAGATGAATCGAATAACTTTAGAACTTCTTACCGACTACGACATGCCTTCCCAAACCTTCCCCAAAAATATCATGTATTGGGATGCGAATGCGTTATACTCGCTAGCAATGTCTTTGGATTTACCTTGCGGTAATTTCAAATGGGAGGAGCCGCTCAATCTAAATCCGATAAAACCGCCAAAAGGTAAAGGATACATCTTAGAAGTAGACTTGGAATATCCAAAAGAATTGCACGACTACAACGACTATCCGTTAGCGCCCGAACGCGTTAAAATAGAATTCCTCGATTTGACGGAATAACAAAAGAAGTGGTTGGAGGAGAATGATGATGGTAGGATAGACACGGGACCATCAAAACCCACGCCGAATTTACGCGACAAGCAAAATTACGTCGTTCATTTTAAAACGTTAGAGTTATATCTTTCTCTCGGATTGAAATTAACGAGAGTGCATAGAGCGCCAAGTTTTGACGAAGAATCCTGGATGGAACCGTACATTAGGTTAAACACGCAGCTCAGATAGAAAAGTGAAAACGACTTTGAAAAAGATTTCTTCAAACTGATGAATAACTCGGTCGTTGGCAAGACCATGGAAAACGTTAGAAATAGGGTCAATATAAATTTCGTTCGAAGTTCGGACAACGAAAATGAAATATGCAAGATCAATGCTAGGCCCACTTTCAAAAGGGTAATAGTCATCAACGAAGATTTAGCATTGGTACAAAAATTGCCGTGCAAATAAAGCTGTGTAAGCCTATGTATGCGGGTTTAGCCATTTTAGACTTATTTAAATACCACATGTATAATTGGTATTACAACTTTCTTAACGTTAAATATGGAGAGAACGCCAGGTTGTTATATACGTATACGGACAGTCTGATGGCCGAGGTGAAAACCGACGATGTTTACAAGGACATTTTTAACAATGCAGACGAATTTGATTCGGACATGCCGGATGGGTGGCGCGATTGAACGAGAGAGGAATTGGCGGAATCTGGAGCGACGACGATCTCTTTGTTATAATTGGCGTGAATCCCGATGTCGAGTTCCATGTCGCTCGGCGCCATTTACAAGCCCGGGTAAAACACGAAATCCACTTTACTCTTTGCGTACCTTGACGTGTCTTAGTAACGCGAATTGTCGCCGGGTAGATCGACGGGTCTGTTTATCGCGTCTTCCACGTTGACAAGAAATTGTTTCTGGGCGTCCAGCGACGTGGCTTTATCGCTCACGATGGAAGACCTCGTTTGACCTTGGGCTCCAAGAATGGCCCAACAAAAAGTTCTTATCGACTCGTTTATTCTGACGCCACCGGGTAACGTGAGCCATTCCAAATACTTGTCGAAGACGAAGGTCGACCAATCCGTTTTTACGTCGTCTCGCTGTCGTATGAAATTGATGACTCTTTTCGCGTGAAAGGTAACGATCGTAAATTTATCGGATTCCGGAACGAACAAGTCCTTGTCCGGATCGTGAGGATTCGATAGTTTTGTTTCGTCTCCTGCAGAGGTCCAGAACAACACTTCACTCAGTCCTCGATTCGGGCCTTTCACTCTCCAATCCGCATCCACGGACACGTTAAATTCTCTGCACAACCTTTCGTAAGCAGTCAAGTTTACGTTATTATCGTAAGCTTCCCAATCGGGATCGGTCTGCAGAGGACAGCTCATTTCTTTCAAGATTCTTCTGATCTGATAGTAAATGTGGAATTTAAATAGAGATCGAGATAATTCGTCTCTGGCCTCGGTATTCTCGACGGATACGCCGCAACCCACCGTGGCGCACTAAATCGCGAAATTGAGTTGGTTCTGCCAGAATTTCATGGGATGGGTCTTCCACCTGGTCACTATCTCTTCTTTTTAACGGCCGGCAAGAGATAATTGTCTTTTACGTTCGGAAACGATGCGCGGAAATGCTCGGTTTCGGAGACGTAAATCTCGGAATACACGGCGCCTACTGGTGCGACTTTCTTTTAAACGACATTTTTATTTTAGTTTATTCAAATAAAAATGTTTGCGATCGTAACGGATTTACAAAAACCCACCGAATTGGCGAACTACATCGATAATACGAATGGCGATTGGTGCGTCGGAGTGAGGTCCATCCATTTTTGGAACGGATTGTTTAACGTTAAAAAAGATGTCGATTACACGATAATCGATAAAACCAATAACGCCACGACACATAAAATCCCAGTGGGTTATTATAATTCTAACAACCTACAGAAAATTCTTAAAAATAAAGTTTTAAAATAGTGAGAGACGTCGACGGTAAGATTAAAATTCACCCTAGGTCGTGTGAAATGTTGGCAATGTCTTCTCAATTTGCTAAATTATTTGAATTTGATATATCTTAAGCATTCCCAACTGTTCATTGGAAATGGATTAAAGCGTCCGGTTACTTGGATTTATATAAAACTACTCAATTTTCATTTGAACGACGTTAACGGACAACCTAACGCCATCGTCAAGAGCGTCAAGTGCCCCGACGTCTACTTCACCCAAATGGAACGTTGGGAGTTCGAGCGACCGGAGTTGGTCAAATTAAAACGAGATAGGATTACAGAATTAACGTTCGAAGTCAAAGACGAAACCAGAGAACCGATCGATAATCACAACTTACCCATCAGCATCGCCTTAGAATTTAAAAATTGCCTAATTAAAAAAATGTCTAGAAGTTATTTGTACAGCTGGCTAGAGGACGAAGAAAAAATAGATGAAATTAACGAAGAAGTCGAGGCGATAAAGTCTCGCATAAAAGAATTCGAGGCGATGAAGCCTCGAAATACTTTTCACTTGGAATGTAGGAAAGGTAAGATAAAATTTCCGGGATATGAACTGTTGATTCCAGGATATTTAAAAAAGATCGGATGAGTCGACGAATTGGACGTCACCTTGACTTTAAATGACGTGAAAAACTCTAAATTCACTACGAGTTCTTCCGTCATAGACATTAAACCCCCCATTTGTGACCAATAAAGGTTCCAAAGACGGTAGCATTAACGTCTTAATTACCGCGAAATAAAAAATTATATGCCTTTAATTAAAAAAAGATGAATAAACCGAGCGTACCTCCCTTGTCCCGTCTCTAGAGGACGGGAAATCGAAACCCGTAGATCGTTGTATAAGAAATACAAACTAGCACTTAATTCAACCGATGGTATCGACGTTTCTTTGATCTCGGCTAGCGCCGTAACGGGCGTAGTTGGTTAGGCATTCCCGTATTATTATTATCATTTTAAAATACGACGCAATTAGACACGTTGCCGAAACTTAGTTGAATAGCGCACGAGATTTAATCTGTAGAGCTTTTACAAGACGGGGGGATTTCCCAAGAGGAATTTAAAAGGGTTTGTGAAGAATAAGATAAATACCGAGAAATGAAGAAAGAAGTTAAAAATAAAACGGTTAAATCAGTGAAGGTAGTGAAAAATGAATCCAATGAGGTTTTAAAAAAGGAAGTGGAGGAGTTACAAAAACTAATGTCAAAATTAACTTTTCTTGTACAGGCTTATTAAATTTATAAACAATTGTAAATGTTTATAGATTTATTGTAATACCTAAGCTTTTTTTAACCCTTTTCGAGTTCTTTTCGTCAGAACGGGTATTTCACAAACACTCATCATTAGAAGATAAGTCATATAATTCTTCTTCTTCGACGACGACCATTTCTATTAAATTATTAAAAGTTTGTAAATTTCTATAGTAATTGAATTCTTGCGGTAATGAAGTTTTTCAATTTCTCTAATAATCGAGTCCGTGAGAAGCGTTGACATTACCAGTTTTTTTAATATGGGATAATTTTTCTTTAATAATTTTTTCTCGATTTTATTCCGTAAACCGCCTGTATCGGATTTTACACCGCGGGGAATTTTCCAGTCCATCGATTTTCGTGGAAATGGGAAATTCCAGGCGCTATTTTTAGTCCACCCTGTTACATGGTTGGCGGGTTTAACCTGTTACGTGGTGTGTCCCAGAACGTACAGTTACATACACACAGAATAATGAGCAAAATATAAGGTGTCAACATTTTGTTATGTTCAATGAGGTATGGAATTGCAACTCCTTCTACTGGGATGTTATAAAAGCTGATTGATGTTGTGACTACAGTACATGTATGTGGCCTACAATAAAAAAGGATACCTGGATGACCGATTATCTGAACTTTTTGTATGTGCCCCACACAGTCTAGGTAAATGGTCTTGGACTGTACTGTGTTTTAACGTAGGTTAGTCAGTTTCCAGCACTTATTTTAGCTTTGGACAAGGATCGGATGCTGATATGTTGACAATAGCTTCCTATCATAGATTAGATTTAGTTGGCACTTCAGTGGGCCTGGTCACCATGACCTACTTTACAGGTAAGAGTAGGTCAATCAGTTTTCTGAACTTTGTTAGCCACCTTGACTTATCTTGTTTATGGCCCATGCCCGATTGGGCTAGTGTTTCTCAAAAACTACTTGCCCTGATTACAAATATGCTAAACCAAAATTCACGTAAAGTAAAACCAGGGGAAAATATCTAGCAATGTGTATCTTTTTTTTGATAAGTGATGCATTACATATGCTGAAAAGAAGACAGCAGTGGGAAACTTAAGTCTTAATTTTTCATTCCTTATAAACCTCTTTTTATTGACGTTTTCTAATTCTAGATAATCTGAAATAGCGATGCAAAAAGTTGAAACATTTTCTCAACTTTCAACACAAGATATTGAGTTCTTGCTGTCAAACGTTCTTTGAAAAATCAGTCTCTATTGTGCGTGTCATACATCCTTGTTTTGTTTTCCTGCACCAGTGAACTCTTCATTAAATAGCAAAATGTTTACCATTTTAAAGAATTTTATCTAAGGGAGATAACTGAAATGTCTTGTGATTTCTATGCGCTGTTTCTGTAGATTTGCAGAAGAATTTTTCTGCACAACAACTTTTCAAGAGATTGATTTGAAATTTTATGAGAAGGTTTATTTTCATGGACCAGCAGAGCTTATGTGATACCCCATTGCCAGACATTCCTCCTTCCTTCCGTAAATAATTTCTTGTTATCATACTCCTCCTAAATCATTCTGAATATTCACATTTAGACTTTTATATGTTTTTATATGAAAATCTCGTCTCTTTTTTGTGAACCATATTTTACACAAATATGCTACTTACTACTACTAGTTAGTCTATTCAGTATAATATGTAGTTCATCTAAAATGAAGTTCAGTGAAGTAGAATTACAAGATGTCATTTTAGGGACTGTCACATTTCCTAATTTAACTCTTTGTAAGTCTCGTTATTGCTACTCGTTTTAAATCATGATGAAAATTGACTTTCAGACTTCATTTATGTACTCGGTATAACATTTTGTAGATGTGATATGAAATTCAATGTAGTTGGGCCTCTATTGGCTTTATTAGGGACAACTTTCCTTATTATCGCTACTCCTCTTTTATCGTTTTGCCAGTTGACTTTCAAAATCATAAGTATTTCGAGTTGATGATGTAGTTTGTCTAAAATGAAATTCTGAGTCTTAAGGGCCATTTTTGGGATTTGATTGAATTTTTATCGTTATCCCCACTTCTGTAAAATACCAGGTCATATAAACACAGACCTAACATTAATGTACCGTTGTGTCGGCTGTTCTGCGCGTCGGCTTATTCTGCACATATATGAAATAATACGTCATAATTTATGAAACGTTGAAAAAATAAACGCAGCATTACGCGCTTATTAAAATCTGGCTTGAAAGCGTACTTCTTCTTGAAACAAACTATACTATAACACCATATGCAACGTCGACTTATGACCTACTTACATCGACCATGTTTTGGAATTTCCATGCTGTGTTTCAGGTGACAAAGACTGAATTTTGAATGAAGCGCAAAGTTAGCCGACCTCATGTCCATCCATTGACACTCTGGTGTCTATATAGATACCGTAATAGACGAAAGATCGAATTGTTACAATCTGAGAAATTCACATCGATCTGAAGTATTAAAAATCATTCTACAACTTGGGCACAAATTTAATTTCCACTTTCATTTTCAAAAGACATCGAGATAAATGTGCTTAAGTTGCAGAATTAGCCGACATCATTGTATTCAATATAATGTGTAGTCAATCTAAATGACTTTTGTCCTTATTAGACATCGAAGGGTCATTTCATTGGCTAAATATACAGGTAAAACCATAATTTACTACCAAGGCAACTTACAAAAAATTGGGTATCGCTACTCAAACATATAAGTGTGTTTTGGTACAGTTTTGACATCAAAAATTGTGTTTGCAAAGCCAAAAGGTAAATTATGATCTTGAAAGTTCAAGAGATTAAAAAAATAAGGGTCCAATTATTGATGTTAAATAGGGATATTATGAGAAAAGAGCAGACTGTCGTGCATTATAAATTTACAAAGATCAATGATGATTACTGTGACTATCCTAGGTTATTTTCCATTGATGCTACATGTATGATTGGAAAAAAACAGGAAAACTGCAACATAAAGGTAACAGTAATTTGTGTAAGCAAGAAAACATTTCTAGATTGGTAAACCTTAACAAACTGTTTTGTCTGCACAAGCAAAAATTCAATTAAAAATTGCAGATGATTCCACTGTATTACTATATCACTAATGTCCCTTTCACAACAATTATGATGCAAGATAACCTATCCATTTACCATCATAAATATATATTTGTTATTTTTCAAGATGCCTAGAAGAAAGTTCTGGAAGAAGTCACTTGTGAAGAAAGATTTACAGACTGACGAGACTGAGGATCCTGGCCTCGTTAAAAACAGGAACAACGATGGCATTGACCTGACTGGCCTCGGTAAAAACAGGAACAATGATGGCATTGACCTGACTGGCCTCGGTAAAAACAGGAACAATGATGACATGACGAGTAACGTGACTGAGGATCCTGGCCTCCATAAAATCAGGGGCATATGTGACATTTAGGATCCTGGCCTCTCAAAAACAGGATAACTGAACT
>JACSZP010034716.1:0-21005 GCA_016161895.1 Pinna nobilis
TATATGGTTATAAAATTACTAAGCACCAGGTGCAGACGAGTTCCACGTGTCATTAGCAATTGTCATTACTTACTTTTATTTCACATTGTGAATACGATGTCGTAATCAATACTCTCATTTCCAATTCAAAATTCATAAGGAACATCTAACGAGGGACTTTACAAAGTAAAAAGGAGTCATGTTTTTATCTAATTGCCGTACAATGATAGCTATGCAGTAATTTGATAATTATTTGCTTAATGTTTCACGCTGCTAAGCATTATGGGACCGAAAATATACACGAAATCAATTTGTAAATGAATACCTCAATGTGTAACATTAGTATGACGAATTTTAATAAAGTCGATGGCAAATTCTATAAATCTTTCTTCTTTCATTAGATGACAGATTTGGGAGTATAATTAGAGCATAATTTGATAATTTCACATCCAGTTTTTCATGCTCGGGTACGTAAGTTTTATTTCCACACCTCACGGACAATTAGATTTTCCGTCTGTGAACGAAAAGAAAAGATGTCATAAGAAAGAATTTTACCCATAGAAACATTGATCAGGTTTACATGTCCTTTGACGAGTATGCTCGTAACATAACATGAAACATGAAATGTGATTCAAGTCGATTAGAGATATCCCTAAAAGAACAAAAAAGCTTCTTAGATTTGAAAGTTGATTTTATTTTTCAAGTGTACTTAGAACATGCCTTGTTTATCATTTTAAAATCAAGTAGGGTCCATTTCAACGGAAAATACGATTTAAAAAAAGAAAAGAATTGCATAACTATTTAAAAAAACAATCCACCAGATAGAAGTAGAATGATAGCATCAAATGGGGTTCATTGCATCTGTAATAAGAATGCTAGCGCTTACTCTTCTTCTTAATAAAGAACGAATTCTGTCATGGACAGAAATACCCTATGGTGTTTGTAATTGTATGTGATCATCATAATTGGCCAGGAGACCATTTAAAACGACCATGGAGATAAAATACCAATAATAGATCATTCAAAATGGATGACGAAATTGTTCTTTCCGGCAACGAGATAAGACACTATATCCTCTCAATATCTTGGTCGATAAAACGTTTGTTTCTATCCCAATGCGCATTTATTCTGTGTAGAAATTGATGTAGATTTGGATTTTAAGTTAAGTCTTGCTTTCACATTGATTTACGATCGACCTTAAGTGGTGTTATGATGTTTTTACTATTCTGAAACGGGGATAAAATGGTATTAGCTTTATTCAAATGTTATGTTCTTTCTACATTCCATTCGAATGCCTTTTCCATGGAATTAGACGACATGACGTTTACCTTAAGCAAAGAAAGATTTAGTAAAGCGTGAGTCATATTACTGCATATATCTTAACCAAGTCTTCCATTACCTTTGCCAAAATATTCCCTTAAATAAATATCCGGACATCGGGGTCATCGTCATATGTATGTAGATGTTTCTTAGTAATTACTAATTTTCTTTGGAACAAGGAAAAACTCGTTAATTTTGTCAACAAAAAAACAGGCAAGATGTATATGCACGCTTTACATTAGGAGACAATAAGTTTATAACGCAAATGAAAGTAATGGAGGATTTCTTCTTTTAAAATAGTGAGTCAGAGCTTAGAAAAAATAGGATGACGAGGATGTCTGACGTCGGTCCAAAATGAGATACGCTGAATCCAGAAGTGTTCGCGTAATTTTCTTTGGCGACTATAAAGTCATAAAATATTTGCGATACTTTATTTTCGCGCATGTCCATGTTACGTCAAAGGTTCACGTTTTATGGGGCATATTAATGTCATGTATGATTTTTAAATTCTACGGTTTTGCTAAAGGAGTATTGATAATCCCGGCCGTGGTAGATTTTTTTATATCCAGTATTGGAGACATAATTATTTGAGTGACTCAAGCCGGTTTTTTTATTTGGATTCCGTATACCAGATTAAAATCAAAGATGCACAACCGTGGCGTTTTATTCCCATCGTCGCTATGGAAGTTACCAAACTTTCTGAAGACGGCGACATTGGGCTGACAAAATTTCGAATGCCCAAAGTTCAAAGATACCGCAAACGTTCCGACATTTTTATCAGAATCCGATCATGTCTGTAAAACAGTTTGTTTATCGTGTTTACCTTATTGACTTCGACAAGTTACACCAAGCGTGTTTCACGTTAATTGTTCTTGTTATCTTTGATTACGAGATAACGGGGTTTGTTTAAAATAATTCAATTGTCAAAGGTACGGACTACTATTCGTTTCCCCGATGCAAAGAAATACATGCATTCTTCGACAGATAAAACTCAACAAGACAATAACTAGGAATTCCTCGGGAAAAGTTCAGGAATGTGCTATATGAAAAAAGAAATGATGGAGCTTAGGATACTTGAAAACTTAATTGAATTTTTACACCGTCTTTTATGTACTGTTTTAGTTTCAATGCCTAAAATTCACATCATCTTTTTTGAAGTGTTATGAAATCCCACTCGAAAAAAAAATCTTGTAGGAATTTTATGAGTTGATTAAGAAATAGTGTAGCTTCATGTATATGTCTTGCTTTAATAGGATTGATATGGTACGCAATGCGATTTCAAAATGACGCTAGAAACTTAAGGTGTCTCGCTAACAAAATCTAAATCTTCATTGCTGGAATGGAACGTGACGTGTATGTAATGAGGCACGTGCTATGTTTATGACCTGAGAAAAAAAAAAATAAAACGGAATACGATTTTGAGAGTCCTGGTGATGTATCCCGTAATGATACCTTGCTGTTATAAAAAGGGATATTTTAAGATACCAAAGGGAACAATCAGAATTCAAAAATCGACAAAAAGACAAAGCCGTGGCTAAAACAAAGAGATAACTTTACAAATAGTTATCCATACGACTACATATATAACTAAAAATAGAGTAACACGAACCCTACTAGAAATCGGGGATGAGTTCGGGTGCTCATGAAGGATAAGCAACTCCTTCTCCAAGCGCCGCACCCGTCGTGTATAAGTTATTCTCTATTAAAGCATTTTTTGACGAAGAATACTTTGGTTGAAATTTCATTTGTGTGTAAAGTTCTTAGGCCGTAAAACAAATTGACAAACTTTAAGTTGTATCCGGTATTTTGCTATCGCTCTGGGACATTCATTCTTTACATTGTAAATAGGGTTATTTTCGCCCCTTGTCATTTTCGTCCAGGTGGACATGCAAACAGTTTGGTCCGGTTTTAAATTCAACCATTCTGGTCTAGTTCTTTTCAATTTATTTTTAAATTTGATTACGTCCACTGACCATGAGAACAAAAGTGGCGAAAATAAAAACGGGGCGAACATTACTTGTATTCAGCAAGTATGTAGGGTATCCGTGTATGGTAAGTTAGAGCATCGCTCTTGAAAAATGCTCTCTCACTTCTAGCAAGACAGGTCAAAGTCTTTTTATTTAAGCAATAGATTTCAAGAAAAGTCAATACAAAGTTTGAATCCCCTAACTACAGTGTCAATAAAAAGTTCACCTTTTTGCACCCCGCTTTCACCGTACCGATACTTAAGTATTCTCTTTGATTACAGCAGATGCGTTTTTATGTTTATTTATTTTTACTGGGCGCATTAATACCGTTTTTATTTGTGGTTTTAATATAATCCCAAAGCCGAGTTACCGAACATCATGGGAACTCTTCACTCTGGGAAACCATGTTCAGATTATCCAATAATAGTTCATCTATCTTCCTATCATTTTCACGAATATCTTACTAGTACTTAATATGCACACATCTTGATAATATTTTCATATGATTTGTTCACTCAAACCCATAAACAAAAGCAATTTCCAGTAAGTTATTTTCTATATTTGCAGTAGTTTCAGTTACTACTAGTCACTTTATGGAAATACAGATGTTCTTGCTCTCCTACTTGTAGTTTGATTATGTATGCATACAGTACAACTCGTATTTTCAAACGTTTCCTACCATGTATAATTGCCCAAAAATATTAGAAGTGGTAGCTCATAGAAAACTTTTGTTACTGGGATACATAGCAAATTATTTTCTGCATGCAAAAATGTTCAAGACTTGATAAAACTTTCAAATTTCTTGAAAGTTTTCATAAACACTGAGCTATAGAAATACGTCTAATCTCTATTTCATTTTTATTCATCTTTCACATCTTCTTTGGCTAACATTAAAAACGCTCAAATAACCCAGATGTCATCAGTGTCGAAATAGCTAAGCTCCGGAATAGAATCCGGTTGCGATTGTATCACCTGTTTCAGATGAAATCAGATGAAAACATCCAATGTAACATTATACAACATACTTAAGTCTCAAATTTAAGATCCTATTCGGAATATAATTTACACTGATAATCTTTGAAATCATCTCGTTAGTAAACAATAGGTTTGAAATTGAGTTCTCGCGAGATTTTGTGATACCAAGCGGAAGAAATCTGTTTGTAAGATAACCTAAGTTTGTACTAATTTATTACAGGGAACAAGGACGAGATAAATTTGAAGCAGACAAAAAATTGAGCTTTAAAGAATCTTTATTAGGAACTGTCATGCATACATCAAGACCAATTGACCTCGGAATGCATTCCTGTTCGATTGTTCCCAATAGCATGATCTAACAACGGATGCCTGTCATGCGAACCTCTGTTTTTCGATGATATGTTCTGTCATACTTCGATTGAATTTGGAATGGCACTGCATAAAATATTACTTTTCGTTGATATCTTTTTGTATCCGAAGTGCATTACGCACGCAAAGGGCACTGGATACCTGTGCATTTAAAGAGTCTTCACCACTTGACTTCTGTCAGCCAAAAAACTGAATGTCAAGCGAATCAAATGACTGTTTATTCTCAATTCAGTGCATATGTTTCAGGGTGATACACAAACAAAAACCCTAATCGGTGATCACGGAATAAATTGACGGCATATTAAGACGAAATGCTGGAGCTATTTATTGCTGCTATTCACGGACATGGAATAACCAAATACTTTCTGGGTAATTTAACTTTAACAAAAATAACTCAGGTGCAAGCCCGTGAAAAATCTCTTCGCTTACTCCAATTCTATATTTAGCCATGCATATGTACACAAACTTTCTTAAATATTGAATTTTTTTCATAGGAAAGGAGATACTGGAAAGAGGCACATGTAAATTACATCTAACTGAGATTAGCGGAGCCTGTGACTCGGATGGGCAATTCTTGAATTGGTGAGAAACGACCCAGGGTCCTAACAGTGTCCCCCACAATACGATTTTCGATTGCGAGAGTCCAAGCATTCACATGGTTTTTTTTCTGTCTTTCAGATCGCGTCGGAAAATGGGAGGTCCAAGGTCAGGGAATGGATTGTCATTTAAATAAAGACTCGTTTATTCAGGCATTTTTCATATATAGGAATCATCCGGATAGCTGAAACGAATTTTTATTTTGAAAAGAAACACTTTGAAATTATGTCCCTTACAAGTTTCTTCCGGAAAGTGAAACATTAGGATTATTGACATCCGTAATTATAAGGTTCAAATGTTTCCTGTACACTGTACAGGGAATTTTTTGTTCATAGGTTAGATGCTCGTATTCAAGCATCTATGTGATGCTTCTACGATTTAGTTAAGTAACATTAAAATGGTGGAACACAACAGATATTATTTAAAACATGCATTATTGCTTCCGTACTGCATTATTTCTTTCATTCCGGAACTGTAACTTTGATTTCACGAACCTCTACTTTTTCAATTCTTTACGCTCGCGTATGTGAATCTAAGGATATTAGAGTAATATGTGCAGTTCAATGTTAAGAAAAGAAAGGAAAAAATTGAAGATAACAAGAGGCACTCAAAATGAAAAAAAAAATTTGATAACTAGGAAAAACTCTGGCCATAGCAAAAGGAGATAATATTACAAAACGTGAGTAATCTACACGGAATCACGTACGACTACACACATGTATAGAGTAACATGAGCGCCACTAAAACCGTAGGTGAGTTCAGGTGCTCCGGAAGGATAAGCAATCCGGGTTCCAATTATAAGCTTAAATGAATAGCAAGAATTTTATTTTTTATTTAGCTTTTGAAAATTTCTGCATAATTAAAACTCGTAAGTACAAGCCCATTTTCTGTTTACATTTTCCGATCGTGTTAAACAGATATCTTTAAATATTTTGTCAAATGTTTGTTCCTCGCACGAAGAATTATACTGGGAGTAATTTGAACAACCAAGTAATATTTCTAGAAAATTGATATATCACAGAAAAACTATCAATGTTTATTTTGATATCTTTTATGACCGGCAATAAAGCCACTTTTGTGTCACATATACCAGCGACCTTCCTCAAAACCTTGACAAGTTTTCCAACATAATAAGACAAAAAAAAAAAAAAAAAACACACAAAAAAAACAACAAACAAACAAACAAAATAGAAAACAAACAGCCCAAGAGGGAAACGACAGGCTAGACACGTTGTGCTCTTAACTTAAATGCTTCAACAAGTCGGCTTCGAAGGCCCCACACATAATCAAAGTAAGTCAAAAAAAAAAAAAAAGGAAGAAAAAAAATGGCACAGTGCGGTGTACCTATTAACACAATACATAGAAGTGCATCACCCTCCCTTTTTTCTGTAAATCAAGTATGCCGAGGTGTTTCTCTCCACCATAACAATTTATGGAGTAAGGTTTAGTTTGTGGGATTTTTTAATATATATCAGAAAACATCTAAGGTATATCAAAGGGTAAGACGCATGATACCTGCTGTTTTATACTTGACTGTCGCCGTTCATTTTTATATCCACACACGAGCTACACAAACGTCTAGTGTAATTTAAATCATAATTCCCAACATAAATTTAAATGCAAAAATTCTATAAATTTAACGAATGTGAACATTAAACTCTCCAATTTCGCTGAACCGTCGGTATTTGTTTGCCGATAGTTAACTGTACCAGCACACGCTGTGAGAGACATCGTGACAAATTCGTGTGTGTCGGATTTCACGTGTGTCTTGGCGGCTTCCGAAATCAAATATAACACATTATTATCCTCTAGTCAAACAATACACAGAAAAACGATACGAATGTTTTACATGGATATAAGTTTAGAACATTTAGCCTTAGGGCGGGACAGTTTACCAGAACATAAATCCAACCCGACCGGCTTCATTGGAGACATGTTACCTTTTTCAACCCAGGAATATTATATGATAAGATCAGCAATGTTTACACACAAGAAACAACAATAAAACACCCAAACAAGGTGTATACTGTTCAAGTTAATGAAAACTTTTTGACATGACTGGACTAATTTTATCCATATTTAGGGTGTGTAATATTTGTTTGTACAAGAAATCAGAGATACCACCTATAATGTATTGGAAATCCCAATTACGGGTGGCATTTTGGCATTTCGAGACCAATTTTATTACTACAAGGATACAAAGTATAGGGAGTTTCCAAGGATTTGCACCAAATTTTTCCCCCACTAATTACCATATGAGCGTTTAAACTCTTGTTGTGCCATTATGCATCCCCTAAATTAACTGATTTAGATTTCTACCCACTCATGTAAAATTAAAAAAAAGATTACGTGTTACAAAATTCATTCATACATAGAAACAGAATAATACTATACTCATGTCGTACTTGGATATATTGAAACCAACGGAGAAAGGTGTGTGTGATTTTTTCTTTTTAATAAACAAGGTTTTCACAATGAGTAAATTAAAATAGAAATACAAATTTAAAGTAATTCAGCCCGAAAATTTAAACCTAATTTAAATTCAGCTGGATTTAATATTAAGAACACGCTAACCACTTGGCCTCGGCGGCCCGGAGGTAACTAGGAACAGACTTCCCGGGCACAAATTCAAAGATACCTATGTACCAATCGCCATACGAATCAGTAGGCATTGCACAAATTTGGTGAATATTAAACAAACACGGATCTCTGGAAATCCAGAGGCGGGACCAGGTGCCATGGAAGAGTAAGCTCCCCTGTCGACCAATCACACCCACCCTGACTCCTACATCTAAAACTGGTACCGGAAAAATCCGTAGTCGAAATGAGTGTGCGCAAAGAACGTCCCAACAATTATTATTGGCACATCGAATTAGAAAAACAGGAAAACCTTAAAAAAAATAATGATAATAAAATCAAAAATATTATACTACATGTATTTTGAGGCGCCCTGAGGAGATCAACAACAGTACAGGGCAGTAGGCCCAAAAGACTTAAGCTGGGGTCTTGTGTATAATGCAGGCAACAATCTTGGGCTCCCTTGGGATATATCGTTCTCTTATTCAAAGGTTATCGAATTGACAGCTCTCAATGACTGCCTCTGTGTCCCTTATCATAAACCGTCACCCACCACTAGCTCTTTGTTTATTTCTAAGGTAGCCCTTCTCTTTTACATACAAGAATACGACACTATACCAATCACCTTTAGACATAATAATGCATTAAATGAAAGCAGAAAAAAACAGCATCATGGCTAGACAATTTATTGGCGGCAGTCATATTAAATCTGACACGCCGATTTACGATGTAGATGTTCATTTTATTGTATTTAAATATTTTAGTTTTTTGATTTTGTTAATCGGTTTTGAATATCGATTTAAATTACAAAAAGAATTTAATTTTTCGACTAAATAGAGACTTATGCATTGTATGAAAATACAAAAGAATCTTTTGTCTCGGGACGGGTCAAGAATTCAGTTGGGATCTCCTCTGGTTCAACATATACCCTGATCTGCTTTCTTTTTGAATATTTTAATGTCCATAAAACTGCTTTGTAATTCTGTACAGGATTTCACTGTTTATTGTTCTTTTAATTTTAAAGCGGATGGCAATCAATTTCCTGAATACAATTTTGCTCCTTTATATATAGTAAAACATTCTTTTGCCAATTTAAAATATAGTAGCAAAAAGGGATGATATAATATTCGAGACTTGCAGAACTCAATCAATCCGTAATAATTTGGTTGTAAGTTTTTCTCTGTATTCCAGTCCAGCTGTAAGGGACAACTTTCCTCCCCTAATAATGTAGTTATCTCCCCTGATTTACAGTACACGGCCAAGATTGACACCACACCACTTTGGTGGAATAAATGACATATCTCATGCATAGATGCGTATACATTTATTCATACATATGGACATACATGCGTGCATACGTACTAACGTATATACGTTGGTTCATAAATACACACACATACATACATACATACATACATACAATCATACATACATACATACATACATGTACGCGTAAACATTCGAATGAAAGAAGGAAGCGAAGGAATACTAAAAAGATGTAATAAAAAGATATAGATGATATTACAACGAAAAGTTGAAGCAAAAATATAAATTAATAGAATATTTTGCATGGTTAGATGCGGAAAATCTTCTCCATATAAAACACTCTGTTGTCATTATCCCTCTTAAGAGATTAAGTGGCGTGGGAGTCTGTGTATACTTAAGCTGATCACCTGGTCTGAGATTAATCTCAATAATAGGTATATCTACAGGTATGTATACCTGTAACTACAGGTATGTGTTACCTGTCCGTTTTGTCCAGGTGATTTACATGAGAAAAGGGATAAGTTTTTGACGTCGAATATAACGGTAATACATATAGTATAGATGTAATGTTCTTTAGCCATTGTTATTCGTGTAATTTCGGACATCAAATGACCAACGGATAGCCATCTATACCCGAGTAATGCTTTAAAGTCGGTCGTAATTCCGATAACCATGAAGATATTGAATAAAAGTATCTATGATCAGATACGAGCGATGATATAGTCGTACCTAATTTGGAAGCATTTGCGGTTGTACGTAAATACTTTCGAGTGCCGTTGACGCCGGAGGGGGCAACTTTATCCTCTTTATTAGATACATGACAAACGTGAATCAAGTACATTCGTTAAAATTTTCCAGTTGAAGTGAATCATATCATGTTCGCTTTAATACCCTCAGTTTGCTGAATCACCGTAGCAGGGATCTTTACAATTACACGTATTTGTATTGTGCTTAAACATGCCAAGGATTATCAGAATTAGTCTGCATTACTCCACATATACCCTCATCCATATTTCTTTCATTTCATCACTCTTTCCATCTCACTTTTTAGCTTTATTCTTGAATTTCTCTTTCGTTTTCCTTTACTTTTATCCTTCGTTCTGTGTATCTGTCCCTTCCAGTCTCTTTCTTTATTTTTTCCATTCTTTCTCAAACTTTCTTTCTGTTTCTCACATTGGTACATTACGGGGATCGCCTTGCATATTCGATATAGTATTCTTCTTCTAATCGAGAGGTCCGGAGTTCGAGACCGAGCCAAGGTACGATGGACTGTCTCTCCGATGAGACCGTAAAAACCGAGGTCTCGTGTCACAGTATGTGTTGGTACATTATAAACTCTCCCTTTTCAACGGCCATAAGTGCCGAGCATAGGCAATATTTGTCACTCTTCACCGACACACGTTGACGTCTCCATATAACTGAAAATTTTTTAAGTGGGACGTTAAATAACAAAACAGTACAGTACAATGCTGGTGCATTTCTTAAGCATAGGCTTATTTTTGTTATGGTAGTGGCATGGTTTTAGTGAACATATCACATTTATACCAGCAGAATGTAGCCCCTGTTAAACTACATCAATTGAAAGAGTAAATGTGAATTTGAACAAGCTTTATCAAATCTTTGGAAAGGGGAATAAAATACAACCTCCAATTTCGATTTGTAGTTCCGCCCTTAATAAAATTGAAAAAGCACAACGGGCTATTCGAAAATCTAAGTCCTAATAAAGACGAGAAGTTGAGGAATAACAAGTCTCAACATAAAAAACAATTACAGAGCCTTAACGGGATGGGACCAGGTGTCCGGAAGGAGTCAGCGTCACCTGTTGGTATGCCACACCCGTCGCACATGTTCTCCGAAAACCATACGAGTCCGCACTATAACGCATGACTAGAATGGCTTAGAGAATCTTAAAAACACTATTAAACGGCTTTTAAAATTACGATTACCTATGACGGCCAAGTCAAGAATGCCAACAGTGTCCGTCTATAGTACTGGCCTTATGGCTATTGTTTCAAAGTTTAAAGGTTAGAACGTATCCGTAATTATACTAAAATTGGTATTGTAAATGTGTTGACCCTTTAATATGTAAACATATGTATGAGAGTACATGAACGTTTATTGACCTTTTAAATATTTCGTTATGGGTCAATAGGATTAAATACTGAACCCGAGGGCCTTATGAAGTTTTTATGGGTTTGTTTAGGAAGTATATGGCTTGAGAATTTACAGTATATCAACCAAATAATTTTCCGAAATAAAAGTTTTTGTACATGTAACACTAAACGACCATCCCCTTATTTTAGAAATAAAACGAGGAAAGATTTATATTTTCCGCTTTTACGGTTACATCACATATCTGGATGGTTTTAATCTTTAACTTTCCCTATGTCAGCTCTTCCAAATTCAAAAGAAAGCAAACGTATGATACAGCAAGAACATAATCTTTTCAAGCCGGAAAAGTAAGCCGTAAACCGGCCCTGGGAGAACTATCTGGCATATTTTGTATCGTAATCACAAAGCACCAGGGAGGAATCGAACCAGAAGCGAGAGTATTTGTGATCTGAAGCACGTTTTTCTTATCACGCCAATGCCACCTGCTCTGAATATTGTACAACTGACCTATATCTTAAAATTGTACATTCCACTGTTAGTATAAATACTTAATACCATTTAGGTTGCAACTTAGGTCTTACACAAGCCTATTACTTTGACTGACCTGCCTATGAACTTGTTTGAGTATGGCATAAGTAAACCTGGTTTGCGCTAGAGGAATCTCAGATAATTGTTTGCTTTAACTATTGCTTGGTTGGAATGCTCGTCTTCATATTCTAGTTATGATGTCCCCCTTGTCACCCCCTCTGTTCACCTCCTCTGTTCGTTACGGCTAACACCAGATTAGGGGAGATGCCGCGCATGGAGCAGGATTTGCTTGCCTTCCGGAGCACCTGAACTCAACCCTGTTTTTAGTATGGTTTATATTACAGTCCACTCTCGATTTACCGCCGCTCGATAAACTGCCATATTCGCATACCGCCATAAATTTCTGAAAAATTGATTTCCAACTATTAATAACTCCCGTTATACCGCCATATTCGCATACCGCCATCCGCCACTGTATTTTCAAACCAAATCTTGAAAATCCCATTGCGTTTCACTCGATAGTATCGCTATTGAACATATAGATCGGACTTGCTACTAAAATGGTTAATCGTTTGATATGCATGTTTACTTTTTTAATTAGTTCGATGCATTCACAGCTTAAAATGTCGCAATGCTTTTAATATATCTTTTCAAATTGTGTTATAATGCTAAAATATATTTAATAAACAGAGTGATACGTGTAATATTAACACTGTGAATTATCGATAAAAAGTCATAACCTAATACGTTAATTTTCAGCTAAGAATGCAAACTCGACCCATTTTCGTTATAACGCCATATTTCGGAAAAGCAAAAAGGGGCGGTAAAACGAGAGTAGACTGTACCCTGTTTCGATTTCGACGTGTAGTTTATGTGTTGGATTACTTTTTCGTTATTGTCTCGTTTTGTTTTGGCCATGATGTTTTCTGTCGTTTATTTATCTATTTTTTTAATACCCCCTTAGTATCTTCATCTTTCTTTGTTACCAGAATTCGATGACATTTCCATATAACTAAAATATTCTTGAGCGGGACATTTGACATTAATAAGAAAAGAAAACAAAAAATAGTGAAAAACTATTCTCAGATATGCATTTGTACATCTATATACGGTACGCGTAAGTGCTTCTTCATTATACTAAAATTCATCTATTTCTGATGATAATTGGACAAGCAGGAGATAAATATAGATCTAGATATATAAAGAACAGGTGGATTACGCTATATATATCTGTAATGTTTGAATACAGGTTATTCACACTATCCAAATAATGCATCTAAATATTACGTACAAGGTAGATTTAAGAACTAAGAAAAGTTTAGTAGTTATTAAGGGGTTTTTTCTCGTTTATTTGTTCGTTTTTTGTTTTTTGCTTGGTTTTTTTATTTCTTTTTTTTTCGCTTTCCACCACACTCGACAATCTTTCAGTAATATGATGGCGGCCAGATTTTATTGGTGGAGGAGAGAGCCCGGTTACAAATGTACCCGGGAAGAGACCACCGGACATCCTCAAGTAAACTGGCAAACTTTCTCACATTATCAGTTTAAGGTTCCAGCGAGTTCGAACTATGAAAATTAACATTCAGCATAAGCATGTCATATATCAAGTACATTTTTGTTAACAAATAATGCTACTTCGTAAGGCTTAGGAAATCAGTCATTTCATTATATGGTATCTGTAATTCTGTTTTATTTGATTAACCATATGCATGATTTATTTTGTACCTGAATAGTTACAGATTATTCTGTAATGTACAATTATTACAATTAATTAAGATTTTATCGATCACATGTTACGTAAAATAAATTGCTATTTATCATTAAATTACGATCTAATTCCACTACAAATCGAATCCATAGTTCGGAAAAGTGATTATAACAGTCCACGTTTTTGTTCATTTAATTACATTTTTCTTACGTTATATCCAGGCCTAGATCGTATTGAGTACTTTTTATAATTTGTTGAAAATCTTTCCAGTTTGTTCTATTCAAACAATATTATTTTTCCATTAAATTTGACCGTGACAGAGCTCAGTCTCTCTCCTCTGGCCCAAGTTCCATAAAAATTTCACAACTTTGACACATATTAATTAAATATCACCACTGACTAGTTAAATTACAATTCCACACCGTAATTATGAGACAGATATGTGTATCAGCTATGTGTATTTTGTGACCATCCCTATGCTATATGTATCAAATTAAGTATCGAATAACGACATGCCATACCTAAACAATAAAATTTACCGCTTTATAAGGCGTGAGCTTTTGTAATATTATTTCATATAGGCGATAAAAATTTCATATACCCTGTTAAAGTATCACAACCGGTCCGTGTGATAGCATTGTATTAAATATCAAAGTCTGCAAGCAAAGCAAGCTGTCATGAGAGAATAGAAATAAAACAGGCAGAAGGCGGTCAAATATGCAAAAAGAAAGTCACAAATAGAGGAAGAAATTGAGAGAAGGGGATTGAAGTATATTTGTGTGTCTTTTTTCTTGCTTTACTTGGTTTGTCTTATATAATAACATTGAATAGGACTGATTTTTCATGACATAAATTTAACTTATAAACTTCTTTTAACTCTGTTAGATTTTCTATTGTGGTGGAATACTAAAAGATACAGATATACCCAATATATCTTTTTTCTTTTATAAAAAATGCATTTGACAAGTAATCATCTTGGCGGTCCGATACGATTCATAACCTGGTGACTTAAAAATACTTAAAATACGAGCGTGCATCGAATTTGCAAAACCTTCGATTATTAATACGTGTCATACATTAAAGCAATAGCCGAATATTTCAGCTGATTTTCTTTGAGTCACTGATGGTTTATATTTTTCTTTGCTATATGGTTTGCCTGTAATGAATAGAGTGCATCTACAAATCTCTGAAATCAGTATATTTATAACGTTTTAAGGTTGGGCTCGAAATTATGAAATATATTTTCGTAGGTCTATTTATGGCATGGACAATACAAAATACAAACGAAAATACACTTAATATCTGCACTGGTAGCTCGAGATAATGAAGCTAAGTTGCAAATACAATGAAGAACCAAAATTTAGTATATGAAGTACAAATGTACAATGACTTATATACAAGAACATCCATCTCTAACTTTCCCTCAGATGGAATGATCAAACCAGACAGTCAAATGGACAAACGAAACTTAAAGGAAATTAAAGAAAACGTTTCTCAATTTACATGTGTCAGTTTAAGTCTATCCATAAAGTTGACACAGCGTTTATTTTTTCGTTTAACACTCCCGTTTTCGTTGATACAGGCGGGAAATTGGACATTCCTGTTAAATCAAAAATGAAATCTAAATGCCAACTTGAAATTTTGATTGGAAAATAAATTACTGGGAACTAAATATATAACAAAAAGAAATTGTTTTTTCTTTGGCAATATAAGATGTAATTTATTTTGTTGAAAACAAGGTGATATAAAAACGTTATGCATCTCGTTAACATTTCAACTTCAACTTGATGTGATCTATTCTAAATTTCGATGTTTTGATAGGAGTGGAAATAACATAGTAAATGCAGTGTTTGGAATTTATTGGGCGTAGATAAAAGGCAAAAATAATTCTTATTGTTTGCATTTAGTGTGATTTAAAGGATTGTCAATAAATGATTTACTCGGGTTACAATTGCTTAATCAATGAAATTTTCAAAAATAAAAAGTCTAAGTAGACAAAAAGACCCTGCAATTCCTATTTTCGAACAAGTGAGTAAGAAGAAATAGAGAATATTTCTTTTACTTCCTTATCAAGATCAGATCGTAAGGTCATATGTTCGAATCCAAGCCGTGCCGCTGCCAAAAGGATAAAACCGTTAAGGGAGCCTGACATTTCATAGATCTCAATTTTTGTATATTATGCGCTTTGGAAAAAAATGGTCATGAACTGATTTGGGCTGGTCATTAGAACACTTAGAAGTTTGAGAATATTACCAATTTAAGTCACTCAGCCAATCAGACTTCAGTATGTCCCGAAGTTGAGGAAATCCTCAGACTGGAATTAATTAAGTTTTATGTTGTCTGGTCCAAAGTTCGTTTCGTGGTCACTATTTGTGTGCGCACTCTCATTCTGACCAAAGTCGCTACCAAGTATCAAACAACTGAACATTTTATCTAACAGAAACTGTATCAAAATGCTTTGTACAATCGCAAATCAGCATACCTGTCGTGTTAATTAAATTGAACTTTAAACAAATTTGTCTTTAAGGTTTTGAGGCGGGGACTCACATTAACTTGATATATGACAAACTCAATACGGACTAATGTTTCACGCACTGCTGCGGTCAACAGATTCGGGTAGTTGAGACCGGGCACGGCATACCAGTTGCAGGCTAATGGGACAGACGAGAACGTAAATTTGCCACCATTAGTTGTACCATCAATTCAGAAGAAGACATGAAGACTTCATTCAACTGCATTTTATGCCGTTTATTTATTTGATATTTATGGGGGTAATTTATCGCGAAGATAAATAATTCTAGTCTGAATCTATCCATGAATGACGAGCGATGGGCCCTTCCAAGGAGCACAAAGCGGGCGGAGAGAGGAGACTCATGGCTACCCTTTCAATGAAACTTTATACTATCGTACACAAGTGGAATTTAACAGAGCGCATCCCTAACCCATACAGAAACATCCGATTTACAAAATTTATGTGCCATGAAATATATAAATTGTAGTCTTCTGGACATTTTATTCTTGTTGAAGAAAACAACCCATGTATTATGTCTCCTCGAACTAAACCCATAGTGAGCTTTTGAAAGCGCTGGATATCATTCATGTCAAAACTTTGTGTTGGGTCTCCCGTGCGTTTTAACACTATACCCGACACTTAGGCTTTTAAACCTATACTTAAGTGATAGCTGATACGCCTCCCTTCTGTAAAAATGTATTTCTACAGGAAAGTTTATGAAGGTATCTATGTCACAGACTGACAATGAAATAACCCAACGGTTTTTTGGCGTAAATCAAGTTTAAGCCCCAACGCTCAAAGAAATACATCCAGAACATCAAACATTTTATCTCAAGTAGAGTTTAAACACTTTTTTCGTGAATTATGACCAAGCATGGTTCTAATTCATGTCGGAAAACGAGGCTTTTGTTGTATGTTAACATTCATAATTAATTACAGAGGAACTGTTGCATGACAAAGTGAGAGTGAAAACCTTATCGATATGGTTTTAATATATTCGGAGCATTTTGAAGCTTGCTATCCCGAGGTTCGAGAGTTTGAATCCAATTTGTGGCTAAAGTAATTTCTGGCCCATCTGAAAAAAAATGTTTACTACGTACATTATGAACTTTGCATGTAATATTTCACTCAAAACACGAGATATAATTCACTTGTCAATTTTGCGATGTCTTCAAACAGTTGATACCACTGTAGGGTAAATATGCAATGTGATGTAAGAAAAAAACTTTGAGAGGAAGAGAGATTCCATTGAATTATTCTAAATTATTGATCTACAAGATATTCTCGAAAGCACAATTAATGATTAATAATACAATCTATTATAGTTTAAATGGAGGGGTTATATATAGATATACATGTATTAGAACTTTTCTGTATATTTGAAATAGATTGGATACCAATAAAATCATGTATCATTTTACGATGACGTTTTTTATATTTGTATTTTTTAATGTCCTACTAATATTGAGACTTCTTTAAAAATTTAACGCCTTATACGAAACTTAGGACTATGAAAAAAGTAAGGGACTTCTACTTTACCAAACACATGCAGTGTACTGGGAAAAAGTGCAAAAGAGTTTATAAAGCCAAAACTATATCATCCGCAACGTTTGAGTCATATATAGATCGTTTTTACATTGTTGCTTAATATTCAAATCAAGAATCATTCACTTCAAGCTACATTCATATGAAAACACGACCGACATCCGATGAGGCCGACCAAAAAAAAAAAAAAGAAAAGAAGTAAAATATATTTTTCATTCTCATCAGCAAAAATCTGAAATAATTTCTCTTTCATGCTTGAGACCGTGTCTTCTAATCATTACCCATCTTAGACGGTTATTTGAATCATTACACTTCCTGGTCTTACTACATGTTGCATCTTGATGCTGGTTTCACAAATCGATCTTGATTTTTATTTCGGAAATCAACAGTCCGGATATTACGTCATAATACAGACGCATTTAAAAACGGAAGTCAATAACATTTTTCGAGAAATACTTAAAACCAATTTTCCCTTTCAGGTTGCGTAGAAGCACTTATCAATGCAGTTATATAACAGCTTTCTCGAAACGTTTTCTCATAAGAATAACAGTTTAATTATCTGTCTTTGACAGTCCGATGAATTGATTGCTTTCTTACAAAGTTCCGAAGCATTTTCCTGAAATCTTTATTCACTTTGACATCATCGAAAAAGTAAATAAAAGGTTTAAACATGGCAAGTGGTTTATGTACAAGTATCTAACGTCACATTTAATACATTACATTATGTTGTGTTGGTTTGCTGGTTGGTTGTATAGTTGTTTAACGTTCTAATCAGGGACCTTTCACTTCTATGGAGACGACACCGTATGCCGGTTTAAGTAATCAAGCGCTGTCAGTTGGGATTCAATGGATTTTACAGAACAACTGAACAAAGTCAATGAATTGCAACTTACACCAGTTCAATGTGTATACTTACCGATTCCTTGAACTCATTCTTTCCAGTTTTTTTAAAAGCAAACAACCATTCATTGGTTACACATAAAGTTAATCGATAAAATATAAAGGAATGACCAAAAAAAAAGAAAAGAAAACAACCCTACATTCTCCTAGATGAACTTGAAATTAATGACATGGATTTAATCGTGTGAAATTTAATTAAGAATTGATACATTTATTTAGATTGTCCGACGTTTGACTTTTGTATGTAGACTATTATCGTTATTCCTACGTAGTTGTCAGTTTTGAGCTGATGGACGACAATTTTCTTAATTTTTTTATAATGATGGTTATGGTGTCAGTGCCAACATATGGTAAATATATGATAAAATCTGCATCATTGTAAACCATATTATTTTTTAAGGTTAGTTCTACAAGTACTTCTGTCTGGAAAAACGAAAAATAAAAAGACCTCGGGTACGGTACTCAAGTTTTGAGCACGTATTAAAACTTTTTCTAAACATACTGGATATGATACTTCAGAAAAACACAAAGTGTTATTTGCTGAATTTCATTCATAACTTTTTATTTCAAAACGGAATAAAATCTGTTGAACCGCGAGCTGAGATTTAGTTTTGGATGTTTGTTAACCTAGGGTCCATAATATGACACCATAATCAAAGAATTTACATAAGCCTGAAAATTTACTCAACTTCAGCTAATATTGAATTATTTGCTTAGAAGCTGGAGTTTTGAAAATTCTCAGACAGGGAAATTCTTAAGTTTTATTGTACCATTCTAGGTCAATTTCGTGTTATAGGATTTGTAACACCATTGTCAAGTTACTTCGTATGAACTGCTCTAGCTTTTTGTAAATCCGATAGATAATGGCAATTTTGCTTTACACCATGTAGCCAAACAACAACATGATCTACGGCGAAGAAAAGAACGATGGGGGAAATCTTATCGACTTGAGATAACTGCTGTAAAAAGCAATAAAAGAACGCTTAAATTTTATCGCTGGTTGAATAGAGTGGGTTTTTTACGAGAGGTTTGGTCAATAAATTCAATGCATACTCCAAAGAATTGTTCGAATGGCCTGGAAAATAGATATATTTCTTCCGAAAAATGTTAATGCATCATTTAAAAGTCTGCCAAAGCGTTAAACCTCTTAATAAGTATGACGTCACAAATGGAAGGACTATGCGTCTATATGTTTATGATGTATTTGATTCAATATCAGTAATGGTTTCAAGTTCTATCTTGAATAGGGATAAGAGCCGCAGATGGATTCGCGGGAGAAGCTCGACCTTAAGCTAAAGGGCCCAGGGCTCAAGTCAAACACGAGACATGAAAATTTTATTATTTACTATAATTTGGAACGGTCAGCAAAGTCGAGATATTTGAGTCGGATAGAACTGAAAGCCGGGCAAAAGTCCGCCGGAGATTAATCCATTATATGTAAATCAAGCTTTTATTTGAAATGCCAAAAATATCACAAATCTGAATTTTTAATTAAATGATTAAACCATTAGCTGATATTGTTACAATATGTAAATATTGTAAAGAAACAATTCCATTTTTGTTAATCTAGATATTTTTGCGGAATTTAGTATTAGCGTAACAACTGAAAAACATTTATTGGCCAGACTTCATTTTGGCGAGATGACCCACATAGGCATGTGGTCTAAATTGTGATGTGCATGTTAAGTCGAATCATGATAAAAAGGTACAATTCCATTTTCTCAACATATGTTCTTGCGTTTTTTCGCGGAAATGAAATTTTCACGAAATGGCAAGAATTCAGAGTATTACATACATAGCTGAATTGTGTTTACATTTTGGTTAGCTAGATGAAGGAAATAATACAAATTTATTAATTTCTTTATCTAACTATTCATTTTAGAATTTTTCATCTATTTCCTTCCTCACATTCTTATGATATATTTATATTTTATTCATTTATTTGTCAGTTTATTATCTATTCTTTAATGAATTTATTTCATTTAAAGTACATTTTTAAACTTGTATTGAATCAATTTTCATCCGCTTTTATAGTTCCGTCTCCCCACGTTATCAAAAGTTAGCCTGCGAAAATCCATGTCTCGTATCGATAGCGCGTGTTTAATCGTACGGGTGAAGAAAAGGCCAGCATGATAATACATTTATTTCAGGAATAACAAAAGAAGATTTAAAACGGAGATAAACGGATCCGACAATTTGTGGTCATTCAACGTTATTTAACACTGTTCCAAGACTGGAAAATCTGGATTTTATGCCCAAAGATTAAAATCACATAACACTAAACTGTGAGTAGTCGCGATGTCGAGGGGTGAGTGTCAATCCTATTCTTCTCAGCTCGAGTTTTATGTCACTAAATAACGTGATAGAATTTTTTTTTACCAACAAGTCCGGCAACCGAGAGGTCCTCCATTGTTTGATGATGTTACAAAGCAAGTGTAACATGTCTCTCTAATGCTTTCTGTCGACCACTTAACTGCTTCGCCCCTGTGTGATAAAATACTTTTATGTATCGTGTTACGTTTTAGCGAATCTTTGCCAAAAAGTGAAGTAATATATCCCCCTAATTTCAAATCCTGGATCCGCGCCTGGTTTACTCTGTAATGAAATAAATGTCATACGGATACATTCCCATCAAGACATTTCAATTGAA
>JACSZP010034717.1:10093-22428 GCA_016161895.1 Pinna nobilis
CAATGACAGTTAATAAGTCGAGATCCCGTCTCTAAATAGATTTCGTTGCGTAGAAGGTCCCTCACTGGTCAATGACCGTGCATGTGCCAAATTTCAACCCAATCACAGGTATACAATGACGTCTCCATATAAGTGAAAAGTTATTGTGTGGGACGTTATACAATTCAACAACAACAAAAATAACAATTATTATGCAATGTAACACGTATAAAACTACGAAATATCTCAAACACAACTGAAACGGAGCATGGAATCGGTTTCGTATTTCACGGTAAACACAGAATAACATCATTTTTAGATCTAGTCGTGATCTCTGTCTGAATGCCAACCTTTGTTCTGACATCATTTGACTTTATCATCATTGGATATCAATTTCAGTCAGAAGTGTTGATTTCATGCATTACGGTCCCTTACTTGATACTGTAGGATAAAACTGTTTGATGTCGCTATACGTTTTAACTGATTTTGTAGATTTATTACGAATTATCAGATTCACTTCTCTAGTAAAAGGAAATTTTATTCATATTGATCAGTCGGCACCGTCGTAACTACGATACTAAAATCCGTACAAATTAGATTTTGAATGTATTTTTGTTTTTGGCATTCACTAATTGATGAAAAGGGAAAAACAAGACAATCAAATTAAGCTAACTGTGACCTAACAAAACCATAAATCGGTCTCACGATCAGAAGGTTAATAAAAGAGTTTACATCATAAACATTGGAATTTCTTGTTAAATAAGGTCAAATTTACATTTAAGAAGAATATATTTGAATACCTAGTCTACAGATTTACAAATCCAAATCACAAATTTTTCAAAAATGAAAAAAAAACAACAACAAATTACAAAACAAAAGGATACGACTTACAATAACAAGAAGTCGCTCAATCATATTTTGCTTTTTTTTCACTTTACGGACCGTACATTTTATAGATAATTAGCCGAGTCCTAGATTTTGTCCTTGTTCTAGGATCGAAGCAATATTAAGTTCATTTTACAAATGTATTTATTAGACGGTATAATCATGTCAATTAGAATTGTAGATGTTTGTCCTCCATGGAACACATGATGGCGTATGATAAGGAAAAGATTACCAAATTAATCGCTTATCAAATGCTGTTTTCTGTAAACAGCAAGATATTATTATTGTTGAAATTGTATAGAAGTGCACAAATGTGAAAGTTCATAGAAAAATTGTTTCATAAATATTATTTTTCATGGTGATGTTTTCAACACTATTTTGTGATGACTGATGGGGGCAGAAGGGCAGATGCTTTTGTTTCGAAAACATAATGCTCTGAAAAAATAAATTTAAAGTACCAAAAGGATTATCAAATTTTGATTTATCAAAAGAAAATATATTTACAAACAAACTATCAAATAAACGATTAAATTAAACTGTAGTCTTAGACACACTGACAACGTTAAGGTTAAAAAACAAGAGGTTTTTAACCAATCGACGTACAACAAAACGTCGAAAAAGTAACAAATGTATATACTAATGTTATTGAATGTGCTACAATTGTAGAGTTACTGTCAGATAATTCAATCCGAAACAAGGAATACTGGATCAATAAAAAATCATAACTAGCCCATTTCATTTGACGATAGTCTAATGCTTATTTGTAAAAGTAAATCAACTGCGGACTGCCAATTTTTCTTGGCAAATGAGTAGGTCTTGTTATATATTTGTAAGTTAGCATATTGGGAGGCTGTATGAGACATACAGTATTACTTAGACATTCTTGTGCGTTTTCGCACAAGACGAGTTGGTAATTATACCGTAATTTGTGAATGATGTCATAATGCATTAATATTGGTGATTTTATTAGCGTTGGTTACTATGTTATTATCTGTTCCTCTTTGGTGACACGAGTTCAACGCTAATGTGAGTGGGCGATTCTTATATGTATCTCAATTTGATGTAACATTTACTTTCAGAATTGGGATGAACATTTAACAGCCTGGTCTTGATGGAGATGGCTAATCATATACTACTTCAAAATAGTGAAAATTTGACACTTACAGACTGGCCTGATTACACTCCGTCGACAGTCCGCCATTCTGAAAATATGTCTCGCGAAAATTTCTCTCAGATGCCGGTACTGCTGAGGTGTGGAGAAAATGTACACGACAAGGAATACAATCGGAAAGTTAGAATTGCTATTTTATACGTCACAATTCTTCTGGGAACATTTGGCGGATTACTAGTATTTGTGTGGATGTGGAAAAACAGACGTCTGAAATCTCGCGTGAATCAGCTGATTCTGAACCTGACGACAGCGGACCTGATGGTAATGCTCCTGGCCGCTCTCCCTCAGTTGACATGGGAGTACCAGGATCAGAGAGGGTGGTACGCCGGGGAATTTGTATGTAAAACAGTCAAATTCTGCCAAAGTTTTACCCTGATGGCCAGTACTAACATGCTTGTCGCTATTGCTGTGGACAGGCATCAAGCCATTACACGACCACTAAAGACGCCTTTTACGGTAAGTCCGAAATGGAGTGTGTGTGTGTGTGTGTGTGTGTGTGTGTGTATGGTTTTTTTTTACATTCTTCTTTAAGATAACTTGATATTTTACCCATTTCCAATGTGCTCTGCTTTATATATATAAGCACAAAAGTACACAGGTCAAAATTTAGAAACACAATAAGAAGGTAAAAATAACGAACCATGATCGATCTCATAATTCCTATGAGGAATACAAAACAAAGAAGTAGGCAAACGCAGACACATGGATAAAGCAGCGGTGGGATCAGGTGTCTTCGATATATCATGATGCAATTTATAAAGTACGAAATATCGCTGTGATTGAATACGTGTGACCACGTCATGATTTAACAGATTTTCAGTCTAACAAAGAATTCAGGAGTCATGACACCGATATGAAATCACAAAAATTATATAATCTTTTACATAGAAAACAGGAAAAATTAACGAACTATAATCATTCTAATACGTCATATAAGAATACAGAATAAAAATATGGGCAAATACGATCCCCTGGTTATCCGGAGATGGGATCAGGGGTTGGCGAGGAAAAAGCATTCCCTGGCGACCGGTCATACCCATCGTGGAATCAACACCCGTTCATTCGAATGTTACAGCGCGCTTTGTGGATATGATGGAAGACCATCCTTGAGAGTTCGTTTGTATTAGCATTATTTCGTTGCTACTTGAGATAATATCGCTTATATGAAGACTTCATCGAATGCCTCCGAATGTCGGTATAAAAAAGGCAGTAAAGGTCCTTACGCTGGTTGGTTGTATTGTAATTTACCCCCCCCCCCCCCCCCCCCCCCCCTCTTGAGGGGCGAGGTCAGTGGTGTGTGCCGGTGAAGGGCGACACAATTTTTCTGTGCTCGGCACTTATGGCACTAGAGCAGAGAGAATTATTTAACGTGCCGACACCTACTGTGACATGGGATCTCGGCTTTTACTGTATCATCCGATCACGATCATACGGCGAGCGCGGTCACCATTAGGCCACGGCGGTCCCGGTCATTATGAGGGTTCCCTAGAGTACATATATATGCAATGAAACAGCATCTCAAATATTCGTCCATTAAGACGGGAAAAAGTAATCAACCAGTGCTGTCATAAGGATAACACTTACTCTCGACGTTCTGTGAATTCCTTAAAAAGAAAATATCTTATTTTACATTACGACGAGCACTTACTGTGGAAAAAGGTAATCAAAATCGAAGAGATAAAAATGCTGGTGAAATGAAGTCAATGTTTTATTGGTGGTACAAATCAAATTATTTAACAAACATGAAAATTGGACGAGGCTCAAGAAATAACCTTGTTAAATTCACAGACCAGAGGTGAATATAGAACTAATGAACTAGTTCCTAGCGGTCGTCTGGTCGAAGTCTTCGGGTTTACAAATAATATTTATATAGAGTGGTAAGACTGCGAAAACTATTAGGTAACAAACTCATAAACAGTGAAGCACAAATACGTGTTTGGGGTTTGGTATAAGGAGTTATCAGGTTACGTACGTAATTATATAGTAACAAGTGTCGAGAAATACACAGCAAACGAGCGAAATAGCTAGGTATCTGAACTGAACTTGAATTTAATAAATCTTTCATTAAAATCCCTTTTCTCAAAAATATCATTGATGATCTTCGTAAACGATAGACACTATCTTAATCCTGTAATTTTTGCAATAATCTTTTCATGCCATGTCTGTTTAAAAAAAATCAATAAATTGAATATTGCATTGTATGTTTAAACAGGTATGGAAGATGGCAGGCGTTGCATGGATCATGGCAGCTGTGGCATCCTTTCCTATGTTTTATGTTTTTCGACTCAACACCTCAGTCAATGGAGTACCAAAATGTGAGAACATTTTCCGCGGAAAGCCAGTTCATCATCGCCAAGCCTTTATAACATACGCCGCAATCATGGTTTTCGTGATTCCCCTGGTCATCCTATCCGTCTCCTACATTAGGATATTCCTCACAATCGCCAGGAAAACAAAAATAAACAAAACAAAGAACAGAAAGCCATCTCTCAAGCCAGGAAAGGTATATCTCCAATGTACGGGGTCAAAGTCTTTTCCGAAGGCTAAAATCAAAACATTGAAGATGACTTTTGTGATCGTTCTCGTTTACATCTTATGCGGGGTACCTTACTTTATAGGGGACATGGTCATGTCTTATGGAAGCCCATGTGCACTGTCTATGCTGGTATACGGCGTCCTGGGAGGGTTGGCGGCTGCAAATTCTGCGGCGAATCCATTTGTGTTTCTAATGTTTAACATTAATAGAAAAGCCACATACGACACGAGAAGAACATTTTCCGATGGTGGCGGCACCTTCCGGACATTTATCTATTCCACAGCTAGCACAAGATCATCAAACATGAACGATGTCAAATGTATGTATCAAGCCTCGATAAAAAGCATTGTTCGGCGGTGAAATTGTTTAGATTTAAGAGAGATGCCTTATTTAAAGATAAACATCTCATATTTACTGCCTTGTGGCGGATATTGCCACCGGTACAATCAGCACGACTGAGTATAGCAAACAATGCGAGCAGTATATTGGTATTGACAAAGAAATGCATTTAACAAAACGAGATGCTTGATTCAGAGACGATCCCTCATTTAATACTAATATCATATGATGCAGATTCTCCATATTCTTGCTACCAAAAGAGTTGGTATTGTTTTATAATAGTGCAAAAATAAGATTTAACTTTTGTACTTGAATCGTCAAACACGTCAATTGACTTGGAACTAAAAGAATGTGTATGTCCTGAACAAGATTGATTAATTTCAGAATACTTTGAACTACGTGGGCGTTAAGTGTGTCTTTTTTTTTAAAGTGCTACATGTATCTACTCTGTAGAATGAAGACCTTCGGATAAACTCTTGTACAGGTGATCTGAAAACTTCATTTGTTTTACGGGGACCATTCATGTAAATATTAATTGTAAACTGAAATCACAACGAGATAGTGTAGGCTTATATATGACTTTATCAGAAACCCAGTCCAACAGAAGAAATCTTCAATGAGACCCTTTTCTCTGCTCTACCGGACGTTGATCTACTGAAACCCGACATGATTTCAAATCATGTGACCCAAGTCAACATCCAATCACAATACGAGTTTCAGAAATTAAAGGTACAACTCGTCATTGAGAATTTGATGGACAGGAGAAGTTCTGAATGAATTAAATTTCTCAATTACATTTCATTAGATCTTCAGGATGCTACTGCATATGAACGACACTAATTGAGAACTGTTTATGTTTTTAAAATCGTGAGAGACCCTGTACAAGAATAATTGAAACTGTGTGCGATAGCTTAATCAATCAAGGGTCAAGGTCACAGGTTTGAGTCCAGACCGTGGCAGCAATGTGTCGTATCAACATAAGTGACATAACATTTAATGTTGCGTAAGATGCACATAAAATTACAAAATTCTGATTTTGTTCCACATTTCATCTCCCCCTCCACTTCATTTTAATTAAATTCTAAAACAGTATCCCCGTCTATGAAACATATATGCATTTCTTTTATGTGCGCTTAGCTCCTCCTGACAAATAAATCTATGATAAGAGATACCGCATCAAATTTCTGAAATGTATATTTCGGGTACTGCCATTTACACAAGATGCGGGGTCAGGCAAATGTGGGTTTTTTTTTCAAGAACCCAGCTGACACGTGCATAGTATTCTTTGTAAAATTGTGTTCTATCAAATATTAAAATTATCATTGTTTTAAAAGAATTAACTGTTTATAATCACTGCATCGCCTTTTGTAACATTCGATGGAGGTTATCTATGGTTCAATCACAAACAATTGCAAAAATGTAGAAAGTTACAAAGGATATAAATTGTGTATAAAATACACGACAGATATTACTATAAAGAATGAGGTTCAGAGATTTATGAGGCCTTTAACTAAAACCAGACTGTAAATGGTATCGGATCGATTACTAATCAGTTTTATGTACCTTGTTTTTGTAATAAAGTAGGATATAAAAGAAAAGCAGCTATCATTAGCAGACTGACCATACTTTACATCCACAATCCACTGCTCGATGACTCTAAGCGCTCTTAAAAGTGATTTCACTACCAAAAAGAGATAATGTCCACATTTCATTTCGATTCAGGGGTATTTGAAATCAGGAATGAGCGCTTTGTCTCTTTTATACTCATATTATTTCTTAAATTATCTGGATAACTGTTGTTAATATGGATTATGTCTGGAATTATAAAGAGGTTAGACATTGCAGTAAAGGAATACCAGGTCCGATGCATACGAGAGTTAAAAGATTTGTAGGTACTTGAACGACGAGTAACGAAAAAAGTGAAATAGAATTTTCCAACGAAAGCAAAGGGTACATAGTCGACGTGATCATTACGCATTGATCATTGGGCCGATATAAATAGCATCGATATCATTTAGTGTGAATACTTAGACAGATGTTTCTTTGATGACGTTTGCATATCCTGGTGACCATACCGGTTACAGTGAAAATGTAAAGGTGAAAAAACAATGATTAATCTCATAACTCCCATACGGAATAATGAATAAAGAGTTGATAAAACGCGGGATCAGGTGCCAAGGAGGACTGAACATCCTATGTCTATCAGTCACATCCGCCGTGAGCAATATATTACAGATATACTTATAACAGAATTATATTACGAGAACAGTCACATCTTTTTATGTAAATTTAACTAATCTATTAAATCTTCGCACAGAAGAGTTTCACAAAGTTAGAGAACCTTGAATGTGGCGCATTTGTAATAAGTCAGATGATTTATGTTATTATATAGAATACAGTTGTTGCCATTTATTTTCTTCCTCTACGTTATTTCAATTACATCTTGTGAAGTGACATTTATTGCGATACGCAACTTCAGCTGTCTCATCCGAAAGAATGGAAGAGAGAGAGAGAGAGAGAGAGAGAGAGAGAGGGGGGGGGGTTGCAAACACGCAGCGCGTTTGACTTTTCCACTTAGGATTCTAACATCTCAGCGACACCTGTTTCCATTTCCAAATATCTCAGGATCCGTGTTCCTTACATATCACCAGATTCATATGCTAGGTCCTTCTCTAGATGATGGAGCCCTTTTTATATGTAGTTCTAATAATGGTATTTATTTGGGCATTGAATCAAAATAAAACTAATAACTTTGATGAAACTCAGATCACTAGGATCGCTTTTGCTCAAATCTTTAATTTCAAATGAAAAATTTCGAACTGTCAAGAAGATTTTAGGTGGAAGAAAGTACAATAGACGACAAAGCGGCTCCTGATAAAAGCACTGCGAGTCCACACAAGTGCAAATGAAATAAGTTATAATATATATTGGGCTTGATCGGTAATAGGATATACTCGTTATCACCATAGGTGTTCGGGGGAATTAAACTCACATAAGTCTTTATCAAGATATCATATATATAAGTGTTAATAAATACATTTTCTAAATGTAAAGTCATGAACATTTATATAGGTCGTAATAACAGCTTCCTAACACAGTTGCTAATGAAATATATAATGCGTACAGGTGATAATGATATTTGATTACGTGCTGTCTAATGAAAAAGGGGAGAAGTCTTGATTAAACTTAGTTCAACTCCGTTCTGTCTGATATCATTACCAAACTCGATACTTTGGGAATTTATCTCTAGGGAGAGAAAGCAGGACAATGCCTTTTGGTAGAGTGGCCCCGACTCCCCCCNNCCCCCCCCCCCCCCCCCCGCCCCATCCCCTCCCCCGCCCCCACCCCCTGGAACCAGGGAATTAAAGCAATTAAAACTCAGTGGGACATGCGTGTTTTTTCCTATTCCTTGACAGGGATTAAAACAGAGACCCCGTTTGACAGATAATTTGGCATTTGATAGATCCCTTACTCCTCAATGTTCGAGTCGAGCATTTGCCAGAAGTGGTAGTCTTTCATCCGTATTCACCGCTTTCCCCATACAATTATAATCGAGTTTGACGTAAACGGCAATATCAAAATCAGTCAAACAACCTTTACCAAGTTGTTTTACTTGTCATATGCCAAGTTTACTTGCGTAATGTGGAAGAGTTTTATCCGGGTGCATAAGCTCTGAATGCAACTATATAAGCATTGCCGGAAATGACGCGCAATGACATACAATCAAACGTATAAGAAATAGTAATCAAGGAAGTAATGTAATACCTGCACAGAAACAGATCACTGATTCTGTAAATTTCTCAAAGATAGTCTTCTCCGCGTGGAAATCCCTGTAGGATAACCAGAATTCTGAATTATTTTGTTGCGTGACTTCCTTCCTTATTCTTAGTTACTATTTCTACACATTGCATCTAAAGAAATGATAAAAGCCATAGTTTGTCATACTACTAATAAAACTCCCGTAAAATCGTCATGATTTACTTGTAATGTTGGAGGTAGCGTGCCTATTTGTAGTGCTTGTGTTTCCCGATGTTATTATTACAGTGTATAGTGTTAGCAGAGGAATGATGCCAAGAGGTCTACTATTGATAGAAAGTTTACGATTCATTAGTTGTCTTCAACAACATTACATTTTATTATTTAGAAAAAATAATAAAGTGTACTTAACATGAAGAACGGTACTCTTTGTGCATGTATATAAGTACAAATACAAGTTCATAAAATCAAAGTGAAGAAAATATAGATAATATTGATTTAATCAAAATTGCATGTAAGGCTTATAATCCACTGGATGTAATTACGAACAGAGATGATGAGGAGTAACTAGTTCCGCAGGCATTAATAAAAAGAGGTAGTAATTAAAGGTAAGAAATATAGGAGACAATTGCTATAGAAAGAAGAAACAGTGTCAAAGCACAAATGGCGACCAAAAGCCCTTATAGGTTTGGTCATAACGAAACGCAAAGACATTGCTACATGTATCTTCAAATTTGCTGTCCGTTGAGGCTGTAATTCGACGATAAGGCCTAATTGTCATGTGCGCATGCGCGCTAGAGAAAGGGTGAGGAACAAGGTGAATCCTTAAAGGATGCATTACTGGTTATCATGACCATAGAATTAGGCGACACAAAAGGACGACAAACAGTTTTGAGGATAAATGTAGCAAAATGAAAATCTGGCGTTGATAAAATTTTCATTTTGCAAAAGTTTTCTATGCTGAGACAGTTATTATTTCCTATTTTTCATATTGTTTAGTGATTTTATTAGAATATCTCAGTACTTCTTGTCCATTTTATCTTAAATATCAATCAGTAAAGTCAGAGAAATCAGGAAAGTATCGTAAAGTTATTGTCACTACAAGCGATGCAAATCCAAAATAAGGCCAACTTACAAGGAAATAAAGTTACAAAAGTATTGAGTGATGTACGAATCTAAGCCCTAATAAGCACCACAAGTTTAGACCAATAACGTTGTAAATGTGAAGATGACTATCAATCCCTGACGAGATGAGAGCAGGTGCCCGGGAGGAGTCTACATCCTCTATTGACAAACCCGTCGGAAATGATCACGGAAATCAAACGATCTCGGTTGAGAATGTCACGTGATCTTCGTCTGACTGGCAAAAGGAATGAAGTAGGACCATTGAAAGGAATGGTCGTTCTCTAGAATATAACCAAATGTTATAGAACAGGGGTCCCGAATTGTTTTACGACAAATATTATAGTCTCTTACTCCCAAACAAATCTTTTTTTTTTAAATATGCGTCATAATTATAAAATAAAAATTGCTTTTAAGATATCTGTCATTTAAAATCATAGGAATATATCCTTCAAGAAAAACAAATTATTGATCTTATAAATGTTTCTTTGCATCCTTCTATAACTCGTTTATTCGGTGCCGGTGCAAATCAATTAAAATGAAATCTCGCTTTCAATTTTCTTTTTACTGGATTAATATTGAATAAATGTTTCTGTATTTTCTACAATGGTATTGATATATGCGTTAAAACAAGTCTTGGCACTGATTCATGACCGTGTCATATTTAAATTCAAATCTTGACCTTACCGAACATGTAAATGGCTTAAATGCGTGAGCTTTGGCAAAACTTTGCATGGGAAAACAAGTTATCTCGCAGAAGCGGTATGAATAATTTGATCAAATTCCCAGTTGGTTGAAAAATGAATGCAGAAGAAAGAAACATCACAGTTAAAACCAATGAAAAAAAGCTGATAAAAAGCTTTTAGACGTCGAGTTTCCGTTGTGTTTCCCTGGCAACCTAGTACCCTGGTACCCTGTAATTGCTCAGTCAAATGCATTATTGTAACTTACCAGTGACTCTTTGGTAACCCGGTATAGTTCCCATGGCAACATGGTGGTGGTTCCTTGACAAACTTGTCTTGATTCTCTGGAAATGATTCTATGATAGCCTTGTTTCAGTCCGTGGTTCAAATATTTGGGTCGATAGTCAGATTCAATGTTACGAATGGTAAAGGATAACAAAAAGTGCAATAATTTGTGACTGGAATGTGTGTGGTACGTCAAGGATCCATCACAAAGTATTATTAACTTTTAGGAAATATAAAGTCTCTTGAAAAACCAACATCACTTTGATGATGAACAATATACATGTACAAGATTTTTGCATTATTATTCTTTTTTTAATGCCTTACTCGACAAGAAACACCAGGAATGAAGATGGAAGTAATGTTGAACACATATAGAATAAATAATTCACAGTGAAATTCTATCTTTGTCATAAATATTTGTAATTGTATTATATTAATCTCAATTCATAGTTTAATGGCGTCAGTTTGAGGTCTATTACATAGTATCCGGTACTAAACTTGGCCATACTTTGTTTGAAGAATACATTGTAATGTCATATTTTTAATTTTGATTTGTTTAGAAATAGTTATTTATTTTCCTATTAAGTCCATAGAGAGCATAACCTGAGTTATGAGATCAAGTTGATGGTTCATTTTGCAAAACAAATCTGACTCCCGTATGTAATAAATACTTAATCCACTACTGTTGGTAGTTTGACGTTATGTTCTCCGAATGTCTCGACGTTAATTTACCCAGATTTCCCTATCGCACGATAAGTATGTTACTTTATATTAGGTGAAATTTCAGTTAATTTTAAATTGTAAAGGACAATGCATGTCGATATTATTGAATAGTAAATACAATATGAGGAAATCACGCAGGTATTGAAAATATGGTATGTTACGTAAATTTAATTTGATTGGGGAAAACTGATTATCATTGGAACCGCAGTCTAATGAAATTGTTATTCCATTGTAAGAGAAATTATCTCTTGTGTACAACAACGGTCATATCGTTATCCACCCAATAGGGAAACATTAAAGAAGACTTTTTATGGTTGCTTAACGCAAAACTGTTTTGATGTATTCATTTATGCGTTTGGAGGAACATTTGGGTGAAATGTCAAGGTTAGGTTATGATTCCTTCCAGAATATCGATAAAGTCAGTTCCATTTGTCAATAGGCTTGTGATTTAAGTTGATATATCAGATGAAAGGCAGTTTGCCAGTATCTATTATGCGTGTTCAAAATTACTTTTAGTGTTAATTCAGATAAAACGTTGTAGCATAAGACTTGCTTTACAAGTTTTCATTAATGCCAATGACTGTTATTGCAGTAAGAGATTTTACCGTACATAGTTTCACTCTAAAGCTTCTGTCTTATCTGAACAGAAGTAGGCAGATGTGGCTTCACTATCGGTGTGTTCACCTTCAAAGGTTCGAATCCGCGCCACTGACTCGGCAGTCTTTTTCCGTCTTTCGGATAAAAGTAAAAACCAGAGATCCACGGATCTTGCAGCTCTACTGGTGCATATGGATACATGTTGAGTAATATAAATTATGACTTTAATACGATAGTCCTAAAAATGACCTTAAGAGGA
>JACSZP010034727.1:0-15112 GCA_016161895.1 Pinna nobilis
CCGTGTTTTCGGTAAATGACCGTGTTTTCGGTAATTCGTAGTACCCCTCTGGCAGCAAAAGAAAACCGCCCGACAGAATCCCACAGAAGAATACAGCACAATTTACACTAAACAGCTTTTAGTTTTTCTTTAATTTTTGGCAACCCAAAAATAAAAATATAGGCCTAGCCTTTATAGGCCCTTCTGGTAACTTAAAATGAATCAGATGAGTATTTGTGCGTGCTAATTAACAATCAAAACCTAATTACATGTCATGGACACTTGACCAGTTCTGATGAAGGGGGAGAAAGATGGCCCATATACAATTGTTGTTGTACATCCCACTCAGGAATCTCTCACCTATGTGAAGATGTCATCATTTTCTTGTCAAGGACAACAAATTTTGCCTATGCTTGGCACTAGTTGCCGTAGAGCAGGAAGGGTTCTTTAATGGTCCAACACCTATTGTAACNNTGTAGTTCGACGGTTCGATAGTCCGACAACCTGATTTTTCTAGTTTTCTTATTATTAAGGATTAAATCCCTTAAAAGATATGAATAATTCTTACGGTTTGCATTGATAAGTCAAGGACAACAATTTTTGCCTATGCTTGGCACTATTTGCCGTAGAGCAGGAAGGGTTCTTTAATGGTCCAACACCTATTGTAACAGTTACCGTACCTGTCTGTAGTTCGACGGTTCGATAGTCCGACAACCTGATTTTTCTAGTTTTCTCATTATTAAGGATTAAATCCCTTAAAAGATATGAATAATTCTTACGTTTTGCATTGATAAGATGGGTGTCTTTGAATGAATAAGATGATGAAGGCAAGAAATTGAACCCATCCACCCCTGAAAATACATTTGGGCTTGCCTAAATAATTTTTACCTGTATAAGGAAGAGTCCATTAGATTTCAGGGATGAATGGGTTAAAACCATGAAACAAACATCAAATGGAGATCAGTGTACCGGTATGTATATAAGTAAGTGTATTAATACCGGTATATTATGTAATTTTATTTTGTAGAACTGATGATTTAAAGGAAGGGAAACTTATCGGAGAGGACAAGTTTGGTAACAAATACTATCAAAATGATGTATATTTTTTCTGTAAGTATTTTATCTTTAGAGTTACAAATATAACACTTATTTATTTAGTTCTAATTATACCAATATGTGTGAAGTGAAAGTTTTGGTCATTTAGGTGAGACCATAGACATACGTATATCCTGTCACAGTAGTTGACCTTTCTGTTTACACTAAAAAGATTGTTAAATTTGATGACATCACAGTACAAAGCAACACAGTCAGACTTGGGACAAACATTAAAAATGCATGACTTCACTGAATATGACAAATTGGGTCCATTGTCAGCATGGTTAAGATCCCCAACTGTGAGTTTCAAAGCACTCATGAACTATTCCAATAGAAAGCTTACATGTACGATGCTTTATGTCGTTGCAAACAGGTTACATTAAGTGGCAATACGTCATATTAACTTTTTTGGTAGCCGGTTGATTAGAGTGTGCACCTTGTGAGCTGCAGGTCTGGGATTCAAATCTAGGCCATGACAAACCTAAGACACCAAATTTAGTCATCAGCTTCTCCTTAAATTGTGCTCAGCATTTGAAGTTTACAATGTTGGTCTTTTTTGATGCTCCCGTTGGAATAGAGGCACTATATTATAGTAGGTGTTGGCACTATCATTTAAGACACATAACTGCTCAATGGCTTTATGTGTGGAGCATAGGACAGATCTTAAAATCCTTTGCCAGCATTCAGTGATGTCTTCATATATACAGAAAAGTCGGTCTATAACGAATCGGCTTAAAGCAAACTCAGTGCTTTAACAAAGAGGAATAAAATCCCCGAAGAGAATGACTATTTATCTATATATGTAGTAAATTCTGATGCTTAAACGAAGGACACCTATAGGATGCCTATAATGAAGTCTAAAGTCAATCCCCTTTGATTTTGTTATAGACCAACTCCACTGAATGTGTAAAAGGATCTTGACTGCAGTGTTAACCAATAGTAAAAGTAAAAACAAACATTAAGATTCATAAAGATCAACAGTCTTTTGACTGTACTAAAATTTGGTCATTTGTATATATACTGTCAAGTCTCATCAATATGGATGCCAATACGTTCCGGACGAAATCTGCAGGAACAAAATTTTCAAATAGCATTGGTCATTATGATATGTACATTTCAGCAATCTGGATGCTTCATTTACTCAGACATTTCACTTGGGAACCACAGTGTCCAGATTAATGAGGCTCCACTGTATATAAATACATGTGTGGTATGGTGTTGTTGTTTAACGTCCCACTCAAGAATATTTCACTCATATGGAGACGTCACCGTGTGTCAGTAAAGGGCTACAAATTTTGCCTGTGTTCGACACTGCTGGCCGTAGATCAGGGAGGGTTCTTTAATGTGCCAACACCTACTGTGACACGGGACCTCAGTTTTTACTGTCTCATCCGAAAGACAGGGACGGCCAACCACAGAGTGGCTCTACCCGACTAGAACCCAGATCTTTCAATTTGCAGTCAAACACGCAACCACTCGGCTATAAATACATGTATATGAGTATATAAGTACATGTAATTGTTACTCTTAAAATTTTGTGAATCATTGAACCATCTCACTGTCCTGTAATAACAATTTATAATGTATGTTTCAGCAAGCAACAGATGGGTCGTCTTCAGTGAGAAGGCAAATGTAGATTACAATGCTACCCAGATTCCCCCAGAATGGTTAGTAGACATTACTCATATCTATACCTTTATATGCCACCCACATTTTCCAGAGTGGGTAATGGTCATATTTATGTCTCTGTTGTACCACCCAGCTTTTCCAGAATACTGAAAATCCAGAATTTTTCGCAGAACTTTATTTTAGCGAATCAATGGTCATGAAATTATTCGCGACATTGTATTTTTGCATGTGTGAATTTAAGGTATAAGTTTGTGTTGTTTGATGCACGCTAATATCAGGTAAGTATATTTAGCGAGGATTTTATTTTTACGAGTTAGTGCTCTCGTGTAATTACGCCAAAATAAAATTCTGGAGAACATTACTGGATTTACAGTAGTAAGCTTACTTTCATCATATTTGTCCAAAAATTAGCCAAAATTTGTCATGTCTATGTCCATTTATACCCTTGCAATGGCCTTATGATTATGCCATTAAAGAAGGGAGCAACAAATTCAAGTTGTTAAAACATCGCAATTGTTCATTCTTCTAAAGCCTTTGAAAAGTCATAAAAAGACTTGAAATTTGACTTCTGAAACTTGTATGAACAGTGATTAACATTAGCAAAATGGTCCTGAAAGCTGAGCATATCTGTAGATTTCCAATTGCTTGAGACAATCAGTCTGTTATGGAGCCATAATTGGCTTTCCGTGTTTAATACAATACAACTGCTCAGCAGTTGAGTTTCTTTTTATTTTGGATCAAGAAATTGTTGTTCAAACTACTGCTGAGGTATTTGGTTTTCCTTTTTTTTTTTTTTTTTTTGTACTTAAGAATGAAACAGGTTCTGTGTCACAGTAGGTATTGGCATGTTAAAGACCCCTCTCTGGTCAGTTACTACAAGTGCTAAACATGGGCCCAAAAGAGGGCCTTCACTGTCATTAATTGATGCCTCTATATCTGTGAAAGATTCCAGTGTGGGACACAATAACAACAACAACATCTGTACTTTCACTTTTTTAAAGTTCTGTTGAAGAGTTGATATTGTGGTGTGCCACAGGGGACGCTGACTCCTTCGGGACACAGGATCCCATCCCATTAGGGATTTACATTTGTTTTCCAAGTTGAGACCGTTATTATTCTAGACTTGTCATGTTCACAGGACTTAATTTTCAAATAGGGGCCTCCGTGGCCGAGTGGTAAGCGTGTTCGACTTCCAGCCGAGAGGCCAGGGGTTCAATTCCCGCAGACGCCACTCCGCAGTTGGCCGTCCCTGTCTTTCGGATGAGACAATAAAAACCCAGGTCCTGTGTCACAGTAGGTGTTGGCACGTTAAAGAACCCTCCCTGCTCTACGGCCATAAGTGCCGAGCACAGGCAAAATTTGTCGCCCTTCACCGGCACATGGTGACGTCTCCATATGAGTGAAATATTCTTGAGTGGGACGTTAAACAACAACAAACAAACAAACAAAAATTTTCCAATATCCTTAGGTATTTCTTCAATTTTATTACACAGATATATATCCATTCCTGGTGAATTATTTTACACTCCCTGAAAAATTTTCAGGGGAGCATATAGTTGCCACTTTGTCTGTCTGCACATCCATCTCAAGCCATATCTCCTAAACCCTTTCATGTATTTAGGTCATACTTACAAATATAATTCCCATGACCCTGGCTTATGTCCCACCTTGTCTCATGGTCAAAGGTCAAGGTCATTCAGCACTTAGGACTTAAAATTGTATTTTGTCCATATCACCTTCCAGTATTGAGATACCTGGATCATAATTCACACGAATGTTACTCATGACAAACAGGTGTTCAATGACCTTGACCAAAGGTCAAAGGTAAAGGTCATTGTCAAATTTTATGTTTGCGTCTATGAAAGTTGGCCTCGGGGAGCATACATCAGTTCACCGACTGCCTTGTTCTATTGTAGGCACAGATGGATTCACTACATTACAGATGAAACACCTGTAGACAAACCACCTGTCAGGAGAAAATGGATGCAAGAACACTCGGAGAACCCAACTGGAACTGATAAGATATATGTGCCCTATAGTACAACACGGCCAAAAATAGAGGCATGGAAACCACCACAGAGTAGTTAAATAGTGCTCAACAAATAAACTTAAACAAACACTTGAGTGCCCTGAGGATTTCTTGTTTTGTAAACAAATCTTTGTGTTTTGTGCGATAAGAACATTTGGAGTATAAGCCACACATCAACCTTACCTTGGATTAATTTTCTTTCGTAATTTTTTCTTCAAATTGCAGGAAGAATGATACGTGCAAAATTACCACAACTTGAGGAGAATATGTGTGTATATAGTGATGTTATGAGTCAATAAATTTGTTTATTGGTGAAATTTCTGTTTATTTTTTTGTACATTCATTCTTGTCAGTTGATTTTTTAGCCCATTATTCCCATAATGAGGCTATTTCAGGTACCACGTGATACCCAATACAGTTTGTGCAGGACTATTTTTTCCTAAGGGGATGGAATGGCACTAGGAAGTATTATTATACCTCATTGGGTAAAGACTGTTTGTGATTGGTTGAGAGCCGTCATGTGTCAGGGAGACAAAACTTCATGTATCCCTCACGTGCGTAATATTACCCTCACATGCAGCGATCATATTTCCCTCTTGCGAAAACCCTTGGAGTTTATTCGACAAAGTTGTCATTCGTGCAATGGAACTCTCTGAGGTGTTCCGAGTACAAAACTAAAATGGACGGTACATGATGATAATAGCGAGTGCAGTATTTGCGAAACGGGACTTATTGTTAGAGCTTGTTCATTTAATTTACCATCATTCATAACAGTTACTTATTTCGTCTACATTTGCAACAGTACGTCACAACATCATTGAGACAGAAACTTTTAATGAATTATGTAAACAGTGCATAATGCTGCGCTCTCCGATGGAGAGTGCTTATGTTCATATTAAATTTGAGGTTTCTGAAGAGGATAATTTTTGATGATTCTGTATTTCGGTGCAATAAATGTATAACATTCCACTCTGTCATTGTAGCAGGAAGATTAAGTAGACTTATATTCCATCCCCATTGGCAGTACTATTCCTGCACAAATGTTACAGGGTACTGGTATAACATGGTCCATGAAATAGTTCATTTAAACCACAGATTACTCTCATTGGGGCCTCTGTAGTTGAGCTCTCGGAGTGGTGTCTTTTAAACCATAGAGTTTGTTATGTCTGCCGTTTCCCTAAACCACAGAGCTTGTTATGTCTGCTGTTTCCCTAAACCACAGAGCTTGTTATGTCTGCTGTTTCCCTAAACCACAGAGCTTGTCATGTCTGCTGTTTCCCTAAACCACAGAGCTTGTTATGTCTGCTGTTTACCTAAACCACAGAGCTTGATATGTCTGCTGTTTCCCTAAACCACAGAGCTTGTTATATCTGCTGTTTCCCTAAACCACAGAGCTTGTTATGTCTGCTGTTTCCCTAAACCACAGAGCTTGTTATGTCTGCTGTTTCCCTAAACCACAGAACTTGTTATGTCTGCTGTTTCCCTAAACCACAGAGCTTGTTATGTCTGCTGTTTCCCTACACCACAGAGCTTGTTATGTCTGCTGTTTCCCGGTCCTTCAGATGACTGAAACTGAGGGCCTGTGTCATAGTAGGTGTTGGCACATTAAAGAACCTTCACTGCTCAATGGCCATAAGTGTCAGGCAAAGGCCAAATTCATAGATTTTCATTGGCATTTTGTGATGTCTCCATGTCAACGGAAAATTCTTGAGAGGGACGGTAAATAGGATCTTATCACAAAACTTGTTACTACGCATTTATCGAGTTATCTTACTCGCCCAAAATTATTTCTTTCTGGGATTATGCAACTTGATTTTTCAAATTCAGAGGAATAACAAAGGTTTTTGTGATTGGGCTCTTATGGGCCCACTCCCCAAGCTTAAGGAATGCAATGATCATACAACACACAATTCACCATCTTAAAACACCTTATACTGAAATTCTATACAATTAGTCTAACAGTTTTGTGAAATTAGAAATGTTGAAATTTTAAAAGTTGGCATTAGATAAAGAAAATTAGCTTTGAACCATCTGACTAATTCTCAATCTGTGAAAGCAAAACACAAGAACGGAATAAAAAACAACAAAAAACAGATTGATTGATTTATTATTTATTTACAATTATTCAAATTATAATAACATTCTCATGGTGAACTTTAAAGAATCGTGTTTTTCCCATCACTCTGTAAACTGTACTGTGGAATTTTCTCATTTAATAAAAATGAAAATACAAAGAAAACACACAGTATTTTCTCATTCTAACAAGAATGAAAATACATGGACAACAATGAATGAGAAACAAGACTGAGGTGATGTGAAGGATATAATATCTACATAATGAGTGTGTCAGTGATATCAAAAGATATCTAAGTCATGAGAGCTACAAAAACTAATGAGATATCAAATATATCAGGGCAAAGCTAATGTCATTGCCATATCCCAAAGGGAACAAAATATTGAGAATGTCAAATGTAAAGATCATGTGATCACAGCACTGCTCATCCGTTGAAGAATGCATAAAATATGTAAGGAACCCCATTTTTTTTATGTGATCTTTGCACTGAATAATCTCAACAACACACAAAGAAATTGTGGCATAGGGGGTAAATCAATGGGGCATAACAAAAAATGAAACATGCGGAGAACAAATACCGAAATTTTTGAGAAAATCAGTTTTAAAATTTGTTTTCATATGCCATTTGATAATGCAATAATCATAAAAACACATATAAAATACAATGTACTTGCACTGGTTTCATGGACAATCATGTAAGACAAATTATGAATATCATTGTCAAATTCAGAGGACTTATTAGTATGAGCATAATCGTGAAAAAAGTGAGGGGGGGGGGGTCCTTCCCCCTTTTACTGGTCCATAATATCTAACACAAGTTAGAGAAAGTCTGCTGTTTTTATCACCAGTTTAAATATTAGCATTTCCCTATTCACAAACAATATCTATAAACAAGAAAATTTGTTAAACTTTTTTTCTTCATTAAGCATGTAAACATTAGGCTAAGTAGTTGACCAAAATTGTAACATACGGTCTTAAAGACAGACATTTTGTGATTTGCAATAAGTTAATTACTAGGGTAATACAAGTAAAATACAGTTTGCGTTCTACACACTTGATTTTATCAAATTTACACTAAATCAAAGAGTACAAAAATGAAAAGTTTTAAGGTGAACAACTTCATAAGACAAATATGCTGTTTTGAATTTCACTCATTAATATCATATAATGCTAGGTCATAAACGTTCCCACCAAAACAAGATTTACATGCATCTTGCTAAAATAACAAAGTTCTATCTCACACTCACACATTCTCAAATTCTGAACAGGTACTTGTCTACATACAAAGCATACACAAATAAGGAAGGATACACATTATAGAAAACCTGTCTTGAGAGACCACTTACATTGTATATGAAAACATCTTTTGAAGAAGTCATAGGATTAAACTCTGCCATAAGAGATCACATTTCCATGACAGAAGAGGTGTTCTCTTAAGACAAGTCCCACTGTACTATAATTCTCTCTTATATCAATACATGTACATGTTCTATAGTATTTCTGACCAAACACACCTCAATTTTTGTAACTGTTGTGGATACCATCACTACAAATGTTCATACAGGTAAGCAGTTACATGTACTTATAAAACCACTAGTGTCAGATGTGAAGTATTTTTAATAGAGTTGTACGATTCCACTATCCCTGATTAATATAATACCACTTTCCAACAACAGTTGTCAGAAGACAACAACCCTTTACTGTATGATATGAGATCCAAGGGATACAGTTTTCTAAAAGAAGGTCTAAATCCAAGATCATGGTCATCTAGTCAAAAGTCACATGTTTTAGAATGTCTTTTGCTGTAAGGATAACTTGACATGCCTTGTAATGAAATCACATCAAGTTTTACAAAAACTTCTGGACAATTTTTTGTCTTTAAGACAAGAAATCATTTTGTCAACAAAAATACAGTGTTTCATAAAAATTAAGCAGAAACTTTCCAATTTGTCTATTTCACAATTCTTAGAAGTGAACATTACAAGTGTCAGATCTCGTGATAAAACGTATCAACAGTGAAGGGACAAGTTTCACTATAAACGAGTGATCATTTATCATCACCATGATACCTCCAGTCTCGGTATAAAAGTGTGGATAGATATCTTCCTGGTATCAAATTTATAGCTGTAAGTTCTCATTCATTTAATTATATCCTAAGTGAGGATAAATTCCTAAACTCTATTTCCATGACATCAAAATGATCAAATTTCTGGTATGAGTACTGACAAATTATTCCATCTGATCTCTAGTATAGAGCTGCATGGTCAGTACTTTCAGGATACACAATGTTTTCCTTTCCTGGTATGAAAACTGGCAGAAATATTTCACATCCTGGTGTAATTGTTGACAGAAATAATTCACTTCCTTGTACTATTACTGACAGATAAGGATTACTTCCCAGTATTAAGCTGATCAAAGCTGACACATTTTTTTCTACTCCTTGTTTAAAACTGACTGAAATAATTCACTTCCCAGTATCCAATTAGGGATGTAATCCAAATTATTATTAATTCAAAATACAGAAATACACACCCACTCCATGAATCTAATTCAGTTGAGATACAAACAATCACTTCCTGGACCTGAGTTCAAGGAACCTATTGACATACATGCATGGCTGTCAGACCTACAAACAGAAACCAAATGTAGCCTAAACAGAAAGGAAAATGAAGAAGGGAATTGGTAAACGATGTCAAAACAGACAAAGAAGGAGAGTTACACATGTACATAAATATACAAGTGACATACCTGTATATAATAGTGTGACATCATCTTGACAAGGACTCAGACGACCCTATGTGTTATTTACATTTTTTCTAGATGTTTGTATTAGTGTAGCCTTGCTTAGACAAGCAAATATAACAAAACGTGTTATTTGAATACTTTCTAGCAATTTTTGTTAATGTAGTCTTGCTGTCTAAGGAAAGATTAAAGGCGCGTTAACACCTATCCATTTTTTCTCGCCCGCTTCCGCATCCGTCGTCCGTCATGTGTGTACACACTTGTACGTCAAAATATATTAAAATAAACATAGTTGTAGGCGCAAATGGATGATTGCCGTCCGCACCCGCTTCCATAAAAAATCGGTCACAGATCGATTTGTGCGGAAGCGGGTGTGGAAAGGTTTGTACATTTCAAATGAATAATGTTGATTCCATTTTGACGGATGATGGGTGCAGGTGTGGACGCAAAAAACGGATAGGTGTGAACGGGCCTTAATAGAATCTTACATGGGTGTGATGAGTGGACAGGGGAATCTCAACCCGAGTGGTAAGAATCTGTTTGTCCAATCCGCGGGTTTCCCTTGGATTGGACTTTCAGATTCTTACCACAAGGATTTAGATTTCCTTTTCCACTCAACACATCAATATTTGATTCTTTTTCTCTCACACTTCCATGACTGGAAAGTATGTACACACAGAACTTGGTATAAAGTTCAGCCATTGAATTCCTATATGTGACATCATAGCAAATGCCAGCTGTCTTTCTCTAGGGAAAGACAGTTATCTTTTCACGGGTAAGCATTGTCTTTCACAGCCAAGTGTGGGAGAAAACACTGTTCTTTTGGATATTTCACTAGCTGTTTACAATGTACATTATATTATGACCTCATCTAGACAAGGACAGATTTCCCTGGGTTTTCATTAAGGTATTTCACTAGTTTTATAGGGAAGATGTCACTATATAGGGGGATAATGGTTGTACACTAATGGTATATTTAGGACATTTGTCTCTATACAAGGGTGGTCACTATAGCAGACTTCACACCAATTTCCATAATAAAACTGTTTGTGAAAAGGGCCGCTTGCTTGAAAAGTCATATTAGCTCCTTATGTTATCTAGGAATCAAATAATCAATTATTGTTGCCAAATTAAGATATTACAAGTAAAGAATCTAATGAAGTAAGAAATCATTTGGAGTAAATTAAGAGGTTAAAAAGATTAACAGATTATTACTGTATACAGGGTTATTTTCGTTCGGTGTTACTTTCGCCCTAATGCTTCTGAGCAGTTTCGCCCTGTTTTAAAATCTCATCATAATTCTATTCAACGAGTTTACTGTTTTTAAATTCGCCAAGTTTTGAATTTGTCCACTAATGATGAGGGCCAATGGGGCGAAAACAAGACGGGAGTGAAAATTTCCCTGTATACAGTATACAAATGTATAAGCATCTAGAAGAGAAAAAGTAAACTACATGTAAGATATTTTATACATATTGTGTCTGTCAACAACATACAGTTAAACCCAGTTATATTGAAACCAAAGGGGCATGAATTTATCTTTCAAGTGAACAGAATTGTCAAAATAACTGAGTTAAAATGATAATAAAGTAAATCAATACGGAAAGTAATATCATTTCAAATTAAGAAGAAATTCAATACATCAGGATTCAATATAAGTCAGTTCCACTGTATATTAAAAGGGAAAATGACAAATTAGTCCCATTTTGTACATAATAATTTGTGAGGTATTAGTAGTTATACACCCTGTTACATACATGTAGGTAGACATTTCTACTGAAGCAGGTGAAGTTATAATTACATATAGCCTATATGTAAAGTAAGATATGCACCCTGAGCCAAGCACAAAAACACAATGTAACACACAATAGCCATACAGTAAAACGTTGACAAGTCAAACTTCAATGGCTAGAATTTCTAGCTCTTTCAAACTTTTCTCAAAATCCCAAGTTATTCCATTATATAATCCTATCAAAATACTACATGTACCAATGATTTGAAATTCTAAGAGTTGAACTTGCCATGGTGTCAAATAATTGTTTGGGTCCCTTTATGATTAAAAAAAATGGAAATCACTACAAAGAAGGCAAACTTACCAATTCAAGCAACCAGGAAACATAATGATAGATTCAAGAGGCTCAACACATTCATGACTCAAAGTCCTGATGTCTTGAACTTTTTCAAACAGTCCTCTGAACTTCAACTTTTCAAAGTTTTACTTTATATAATACATTTGTACCTGTATCTCAAACTCACACAAATGCACACATTCCTGATACATTCCTACACAAACATCAGACACACACACATACAAACTTACAAATACATAATTTTCTGAAAACTATGAATCATTTTTAAAAACATGAATTTTTATTACCACTATCTGTGTAAATCTGGCGAATGTGAAGCATACAATTCTGCAGTTGCAAAGGCTCCACAGAAAGAGAGTTAAGCTTATTTTGTTGCTTTCTGATGACAGAAGGAATCATTAGACCTTTGTAGATATTCGCAAATGTTTATAATCTTTTTGTGTGACAACACACAGATATGTTTTGGTTTCTTTTCCTATTTTACCCCACACTCCAACATCTTTCAGTCATGTGGTGGTGGCAATTTTTTAACTGTAGAGGAGACAAACTGGTTATAAATTTACCCAGGAAGAGACCACTAGCCTTTCGTAAGTAAACTAGCTAACATTTCACATAATGAATTTAAGTTACAGCAAGGATCATGTCCATGCTGACGGGAGGTGAGAGACTGGATGGTTTACCATAAAGCAAAATGCTCTTATCACTCCGCATAAGGGATCTTTTATGTGCCAACACTCACTTTAACAGGGAGCCTCCATTTTTCCTGGCTCATCCAAAGGATGACCACATCTATGACTTCATCAGTATTTCATACAAATGATTTGGTATGATACTAATTCAAAATAATAAGTATGCATTTAAAAATGCTAAGTTATGACCTTTGCGTTTGACATAAAAGGTTGAGATGTTAGCATACAACATTTGGACCTTAAATAATTTTTTTCTGTATAAGTGAAGTAAAAAGGAAGTTTCATATCATATACATGTGTCCTACATGAATGGCATTTGTGCTGCTATGGAGATACAAAACAGAACTTTGACACATCTAGACAAACATAGCAATGACAACAAAAGCTAAGTAATATCCATGAAAACAAGTTAAGTACATGTATCTGTAAATTGTCAACAACAAAAAAACATCAAACATCATAAAACCGATGAAAATTGAGGAAACAAAGCTTTGATTGATGACATCTATAGAATACAGATATGTATGTAAAACAGAATTGAATCAGTAAGCTTTATATGTCACACGGCAAAAAGAATCAGGAACCCAGACTGGGGAGTTGAATTAGAAATTCAAAAATAATGCATGTTGAAAAGAAATAAAACCTTACTGTTCAACATATGTTTGTACTTAATTGTGAGCCTAATTTTCTAGAATCTAAGACAAAATATTTGCTTTTTAGCAAGTCCATTTTTGTTCCCTAAACAATACTTAATAAGCAAATATCTAGTTGTCACAGACAAGCCTATTTTGGTCTGTGGTGTTGAACAGGTTAAGGAAATATGGTCAACAACTTTTGTACCTGATGAAAATTCTTGTCACAAGAAATAGTCATTAGAAATATGATAGCCCTATCACTTAAAATGTACCACTTGAAATATATAGCTAAGATTAAAATTTTACATTTGGTTGCACGAACATGAAAAATGGTAAACCAAGCTTGCCCTTCCAGAGGTTGTCATTAGGATGTATCTGTGATATCATAATATGCATAGTATGTACATGAAGTATGAACAGTACCTAAGTAAGTACCAGCACTGAGGTGTTAAGCATTTATTAGTCTGGGATTGTATATAACCACACTCTCGTATTAATGTGAAATTAGAGTACAAGGGTCTAAGTATTGAGGATTTTATGTTAGTACCATCCTGTGCATCATAATAATGTTAATAACTACAAACACCCAGAAACCTCATTCTAAGACCATCCCATATTAATCCTTTCAGCCCTAATTATCAGAATGGTATGCTCCTAGACCAGTCTATCTCTACCTGTTGTGTTGAAAAGGTTAAAGTTCAAATTAGTTCAGTATCCTAGTCATTATTTTTAGTTACAAAAACCTTAATGAAGAGACACCTTGAGTAATCAGATCATTGCTTGGTCTGTCAATCAGGAGGTCTTGTCATTCAGGTTCCACTGTACTTACAGTAGTTATCCCTCTCAACCCAAAGTATCAGAATGGAATGCTCTTTTCTATTTTCTTAGACCAGTCCATTTTGGTCTGTGGTGTTGGAAGGGTTAAATTAAGTTGCTTCCTTAGTAGCTCGCTTGCACAAGAATTCAGGTAAATTTCAAGGAGAATGCAAAAGTGAAATCAGATGGAGATTTAATTTTAGAAATAATACACAACTAGTTTTATACTTGAGAAGAACATCAGGAAACTCCACAACTTAGCACAAGTGAGCTACAGAGAGAAAATACAACAACAGTGCAGCTATGTTACTGTGATATGACGATTGAATACCTTTGTATATCTGGGTTAAAATCTAAAGTGAGTATTAGTGACTTTACCTACTGCCTTTTTTTCCTTCTCAAATAATACCTGTGAAATTTGTATAGACGTTTGAATTGGTATAAAGAAAATCACACATATTACATGTACAAGTCTTTTATCACTACATGTATTTGGTTTGATTGGATACCTAAATAAGCCCAACAAAAATAGATCACAATGGTGATTCTATCCTTTCTGATACCTTTTTCGAAAAATAAAATGGAGAGAGAGAAATAGTGTCCCCATGTGCTTTGAAGTAAAATCTAACTAATGATACTTCAGCTAATAAAATGTGAACACAACATAAATGTGTCAGGAATATGAATTTTTGCAACTGTTAGTTAAACTAAGGTAGTTGAGACAAAACTGAAGGAGTAGCTAGTTGGTCTGAAAGTTATGACAGGCCAAAACAATATACAATTAACAAATTTGCATCACCATACAATAAGGATTTATTCTACCATTTAGGAATCAAAGTTTTATTGTAGTATTAGTCAATAAAATTGGGTTTGTAAATTCACAGTGATTTGAAAGTTATGCTCCAAAGAAACAGAGGCAAAAGTCTGTGAGAAGTAAGGAATTATAGGAAACAAGAAATACATGTAATTCACATAGCAGATGAAATATGGCAAAAAAAAAATAGTGGATAAATTGGCTGAAATTATTTCCACAATAAAAGTCACATAACAAATGAAATATGGCAAAGAATAGGGGATAGAGTTGCTGAAAATATTTCAATATTAGATATGGATGATCTTAATTTAAGTTTATTTTGAATTTCTGTAGTGTTTGTAATTCTTAAGGCACTTGTTACAGATAATCACACAAAGGATGTCATATAGCTGTTAAATATTGTAAGAGACATGCACACTCTTTTATATCTAAAATCTTAGGGATTTACTCAGAAAATCATAAAACACGAATAGAAAAAACAAGAGGCCCAAGGGGCCTTAACGGTCACCTGAGTAATACA
>JACSZP010034731.1:0-17343 GCA_016161895.1 Pinna nobilis
ACTAACTAAATGACCCTGCAATGGTGTTGAATAATATGATTATCAAATTCCCCGTCATTGCAAGCATACCAGTTCTTGCATGGTTACATATACATACTTTAACTTTAAGAGATCTTTAACTAATCTTATTATAAAAATAGCATAATACATGTACATTCTACAAAATATAAGAATTAGGGCCTACCTCCAAATAGCACTTCCATTGCAGATGAATACATGTATGTATAAGATCCCTCTTTGTAAAAGTTAATAAATTCTTACGAAAACTAATGTATCCTTCGAAAGAATTATACCAACGTCATCTAAACACTAGAATCAATTATATGACACACACAATAAAGAATTCCAATAATACATGTACATGTAGTTTAAAATTTATTCTAAATGCTATCCATTAAATGTATGTGACGATAAAATATTCACTCTTAAACACATCACCTAAATATATGTCCATTTCAGATTTTAACACACTTAGACACCAGCGAGTGAAAATCGGTATAAATGCACTTCACTCTTAAGTTTTCTATTTCATTTGATTAAATACTGCACACACCATTGAAGATAAATGGGCTTGGAGCCCGACTCTGAATTAAGAGTTCAGACTTAAAACACTCGGTGTAAACTTGGGAATTACAAGCAAAGAGAAATAACACTCTCCATATCGCTTTGTGAAAATTTGATAAAACTTTTTGTCAGACAACTTTCCCCTACCACAATTACAAAACCATTAAGTATGAGTGTTCACACATACACGTGTGCCATCCAGATCTATTTGTATACATTTTGTACTACATACCAGTCATAATGTAAAATAAACACTAATGTATACCGTAGTATATTGTACCGGCCTGTCAGTGGTCAATTTGTTCATAAAAAAGAACACAATCATGATGAGGCTAACCAGGGGCATAATTCATGTGTACGTCTTCTTGTTATAAATCAGTGACCATCTCTGTCGACCATTTCATCACCAACCTCTGCTCCGATGTTCTCCATTGCTAATACATTATTCATGTACATGCTTGAATCCAATGAACCTATATTTTTTTTCTTTAAACAAAGTTTTTCTAACATTCTCAAGTGCATACTTGTATATAACAACTTTTAACCCAATTAGCAAGCCCAATTAAATAGATCAGATTCGTGAGTCAGCTTTTGAACGTACTTGCTATCGGAAGTCAGAGGTTAGAGTCAATCATCTTCATCTTAAAATTTTATAAAGTACATGTATACATATGTGAACTAAATATAGCAAACTTTATTATATGTGTGTCGTATCCATCACCAACAGGATTGTAAAGACTGCGATGATCACCCATTAGTTCAAACAATGATGATGATGATGATAATCTGTTGTTGATGAGGTTTCAGAACATGTGGAACTTATCTTGACAGAAAACTCCTTCAGCCATGGAATTGTGGTCTTTCATGACAGGTTTTAATTACAGTCTAACCTGTTTTAAGAGACCATCCAAGGGAAGGAGCAAAAATGGTCAAACTGGTGGTCTCTTCATTCAGGTGATTTATGTAGAAAAAAAAAACATTTTGGGAACCCTAATTTAAGGTCACATGAGACACGTAGTCCTTTAATGGGTCAGTAAGGCAAATTAGACTGTATAAAATTAGAAAATTATTCAAGAGTGTTTTATGTTGGTCTCTCAAGAGAGTTCCCACTGTACTAAGGTGTCAGTCACAATGTATACATGTATTCATTCACCAATAAAGACTTTCTAGACTTTTCATGCAGATCTCTCACAAATGAGATTTCCCATTTGCTTGTTCATTCACTATTTACTGGTACATGGGCTTCAAACACTGCACAACCTTGAACCAATAAGCTTTGAGACTATACATGACCTTCCACCAATAAGCTTTGAGACTATACATGACCTTCCACCAATAAGCTTTGAGACTATACATGACCTTCCACCAATGAGCTTTGAGACTATACATGACCTTCCACCAATAAGCTTTGATACTACACTCAGCTTCCACAAATGACCTTTCAGACAATACTCAGCTTCCACTAATGACTAAATAAGCTTTGAGATTATACACGATCTTCCACCAATGAGCTTTGAGACTATACATGACCTTCCACCAATGAGCTTTGAGACTATACATGACCTTCCATCAATGAGCTATGAGACTATACATGACCTTCCACCAATAAGCTTTGATACTACACTCAGCTTCCACAAATGACCTTTCAGACAATACTCAGCTTCCACTAATGACTAAATAAGCTTTGAGAATATACATGGCCTTCCACCAATGAGATTTGAGACTATAAATGGCCTTCCACCAATGAGCTTTGAGACTATACATGACCTTCCACCAATGAGCTCAGCTCCCATCAATGAGTTTTCAGACTATACTCAGCTTCCACAAATGACTAAATGAGCTTTGAGTTTGAGAATATACATGGCCTTCCACCAATGAGATTTGAGACTATACATGACCTTCCACCAATGAGCTTTGAGACTACAGATGACCTTCCACCAATGAGATTTGAGACTACGTATGGCCTTCCACTGATGAGCTTTCAGTGGAACATGTCTTGATCTGCCAGACAAACATAGTCTCCCAAAACAGGTAGTCTTTCATGTAAGGTTTTATTCATATGATTTCTTTAAAAGATGTTTTCCTACAAGAAGTCTCTCAAGACAGATGGTCTCCCATGACAATTGGATCTCTCAAGATAAGTTCAACTGCACCAGATTAGATATTATCTGCATTACATGTACATAATTTCAGGGGCTGAGTCAACTGACGATTTATGAGGAAGTTTGGATTCTAGAAATAGAACTATATAGAAGTTGTGTACATTTCAGGCCCACATGTATGTAAACATACAACTCAAGTCTGACAGAAATAGTTTGGTGACGACAAGAAATTGAAGGATGGTTTTGAAAAATGCAAAACGTTGTGAAAAAAGTAAAGTAAAATAAGAACAGAACAGCTAAAATTATACAAGTATACTGACATATTTGACATATACAAGCTATAAACAGAATTGTACGTGTGACTACCATGTGACAAAAAAGTACTCGGTATACAGGTATAACAAATGAATATGACTTATTGTCACCAAATACACCTGATCTACCACCCACCTGTGGCTATTTATAGAAAACAAATGCAATGACAAAATAACGGTCAATTAAAAATCCCTTTCTTCCATTCTAAAAAGAATTGCATGTTTGTCATTGCCTAGTTTTACTTGAACAGTAACGTTGATCCAAAGTTTTCATGAGAAAGAAGCATTGACAGTATTTCTTATATCATACAATGTACAGAGTTCATGTACTTGTAGCTGCTATTGTTATATTGTTGTTGAACCACACAGTCCCATTTTAGCATAATGCAAAATGATGTACAAGTTAGGTTGTTTTGTTGGGGTTTTTTTTGGGGGGGGTCTAATATTTTGCTCAAATGATATAACTGATTATTTAGTGACAATAATTGAGAGAAAAATCATACCTGTGGCAATATATTAATTGGTATAATACAGGTAAAATCTTACCTCTCTCTACCCTTCTTCAAGTTAATCATGGGTTTGCTCTGCAAAATTTCATTTGGCTCAAATAAATCTCATTTTGGCTAATTATTTTGGCTCAAAAAATTGAAATCTTGATGTGAACCGTGGGTTCCACTCAGAATCTTTCTCTCCTATGGAGACATCACTTTATATACAAAGGACATGTACGTGTACAAATGTACATTGTAAATGTATGCTAATCAACATCTTCTACAGTCTAACCTGTCTTAGTGACCCCCTGCATTAATGGACTACCTACAGGTCTTATGAAACCTAAATGTACATATATGATTCCCAAAACGGCTTTAATAATAAATCACCTGAATTACATGTATGAGACCACCTGCCATATTCTCCTTCCATCGTCTCTTAAAACATGCACATTCAAAACTGTAAAATTCATCATTCGGAATTAAATGAAAACTTATAAAAAAACAAACTTACATGTACTTCAGTGGAGTCTATAATGCATCGGCTTAAAGAAAATTTGGTGTTATAACGAAGAGGAATAAAATCCCCAAAAAGAAATACTATTTATCTATATATATCTGTAATAAATTCCTATGCTTACAACCAAGGATGCTTATAACAAAGTCAAAAGTCAATCCCCTTTGACTTTGTTATAGACCAACTCCAATGTATTACAAACACAAATAAGCTAGCTATAAATGACAAAAAATTAGATTTACCTAATGTAGTGATGAAATATACATCACTAGTAATCAAATATCACTGTCGTATGTTTCAAATATCTGCTACATGTATGTGTCCTGTTTTGAGCTCTTTCAATCGATCTGCTATTCTACGCATTAGTCCAAACGTTGTTTTGAAATTTGGATTAAAATATATAGAACTAAAGCCAAGCTTAACAATCAGATTAACAAACTAATGAAACAACAAAACTCTTAAAGGTAAACAGGGAAATTACTAATTATGTAACACTGCCATAAGCCTGTTGAGACATTAATTAAGGTTTATACAGTGAAGGTTAACAAACACGTCTTAATTGTGTAAACATTTGTATTTAGGAATTAATTCCTGTACTGCTATTGTAAACATTCATAACAGCAGGACTTAATACTACTGAGGTAATATGGCTTGGTATATAAACACTATAGATCATAAATAAGACCTATAAACTGGCCATTTTGGGGGTCCATGAAGAATATTCCATGCATAAACCAACCAAATTACTGATCTTTTTTCTGCTTACTGGGGTTATTCCTTGAGTATTTACTATGTTGACACAATTCATGAAGCCCCCTCCCTTACATACATACTTGCAATGTGTCGAAAACAAGACAAACTATGTCATACAAATCCTTCAAATTTGGCATAACAATGAACAAAAAACTCCAATCGGACCCCTTACATGGCTAATAAAGGGAAGTTACTCTAAGAAAATTTATGCTAATGCAACCTATCTATTGCAGTGACTTAGTACACAAAGTCAATGTGAAAATCTCAAGGTCATTGATTTGAGAGCTAGTCCTACCTGAGCTGGTGTATTCGTCCCAAGTATGGAGTCTCTCTTATCAGTATTTGTGGGTCAATAGTTATAAGCAAGATTAATGTTTTAGACAGACACAGGAATATTGGACACCAGGACCTAGTCAGTTTGACTTAGAAAGTGTCCTGAACCTAGATAAGGTATGTATGACAGTGAACAAAAAAATCAGCACTCGATCCTCCCCCGGAATTTGACATCTGGTATTGGACTTCTGTTGTGTTCTGGTATATCGGCCCTATAAAGGTTACTTGCTATGTGGAGCCGCAGTTGCTTCTGATTGTGAGGTCATTGATACAAATCCAAGGCATATAGCAGTTGGCTGTCCTCCTTCACATGAGACTGTAAAAATCAAGGTTCCTTATCACAGCAAGTGAGAGCATACATGTATTCAGGAACTCTCCCTGGAGACTAAGCGCCAGACATAGGCAAAATTCATAGCCCGTCAATGGTATATGGCGACATCTCCATAATTTTTTGAGTCGGATGTTAAACAACAATACAACCAACCATGTTGTCTTGTTGTTGTTTTACATCCCCGCATTAATCTTTCACTAATATGAAAATATCATGTAATGTCCACGACAGGCTTAAAATTTTGGCCTATTCAATATGACACTTGTGGCCATTGAGCAGTCAGGGATCTTGAGCATGCTAACACCCCCTATGACACAGGACCTCAATATTTACTGACTTATCCATTATGCACCTGTAGGACGAATCTGACACAGCTGAGATTCAAACCCTGGACCCCAAGGTTCAAAGTTGAGCACTGTACCCAGAGCTATTGCAGACTCTGAGTAACTATAGACAGAAATTCATTTATTTACCCATCACAATGAGAGGAAAGATGTCAAGTATAATGGTCTCACAATGCATTTTAGTATTTGATCCAGGTTGGTCTAGATCTGTCATCAGATATTAAATTTTTTCAAGCATGAATGAAAAGGTCAATTGCACATACAATTTATAAAGATAAAATCAAATAAAGTACATATACTTCAATCTACATAGATGAAAATTTGATAAATTATGTCTACTGCAGCATGTAATCCATTATACATGTAGTAATTAAGTTTAATTGTCACAGATGCATATAGGGATAAGATAATGTACATGTATCTCTGGTTCACATCCAGACAGGCTTCAATTTACAAAAGTAAGCTGTGAAAATAGGCACTATAGCAAAGGTAAGTTTGCATAGCACTTAGCGCTTGAAGTGAAACTTGGAAGTAGCTAAGAAGGAACCATATAAACCAAAGCCTACATGTATATCACCATTGGTATTGGTACGATAAAGAACGGTATCTGAGGCATATACATGTACCAACATTTGATATCATTGACGTGTACACATATGAGTAGTTGTATGATTGGGTAGTTCAACAAAAATAAAACAAGTTGAATGAGTTTATACACTTAGATTTGTACATAACAGTTACAAATGCATTTCATAAGTTTATAGTGTGTACCAAATGCACTCTGGCCAATTTATATAAGGGGTTACAGAGAACTGCATGCACGCAAACACATTAAGTACCGGTGCATGTACATGTATGTATAATTATAGAATTCAAGGACAGTGTGACTTCATGTATGAACTTCTATGCTAGGATTTCGTGGTTAAACTTAAAGCATTTCACTTAAAACCAGCTAGCCCCTCAATCTCTCACCGGCATGGGTTCAAGCCTTGCTGGAACAAGTCCATTATGTGAGAAAGTTTGTCAGTTTACTTGTGGAAGACCTGTGAACTCTTCCCCTGTACATTTGAAACCGGTTAAATAAATACTCTCCTCCATCAACAAAAATTATCTGCAACCATTGCCAAGTGTGACATAATGCAAAATAGAACAAAACAAAGTTGGTTACATTTGACTACCGTTGCTGTTCAACGTTCCAAATTCAACCACAATGGGATTTGCCCCCCCCCCCCCAAAAAAAAAGAGTTAAACTCTTTTTTTCCAAGACAGTTGATTTTTCATGACAGGTGGTTGCTCATGTCTGGTTAAGTTTTAAAAATAAAAAAAGCATTTTTTTATAAGTACATGTATATATGTAGTACAATGCAAGTAAGGGTGTATGTTATTTCAAATGGTCATTTATGATTTTTTCAAAATGGTTTCTCATGAAAAGTGGTATCTCTTGATACTAACAGGTTTTATCTTCAAAAAAGTAAGTGGTTTCTCGTTGATACAGGTGGTCTCTCATTAATACAGGTGACCTCTCCACTGTTCTCTCAGTTTATTTCAGTCATGGCTACAAATAGGTCTACATGTACATTAAACATGTATTAGGTTAATAGCATCTATTTCTAAAAAAGAAAAAAATGGGTCAAATTCTCTAGTTCTACATCTGTATAAGGTCAATATTCAATCATGACTTATAATACAAGTACATGTAAAACATATCTACCTAAATTAAGTGCACATTTTTTATCAGCAGAAATGAAAACATTTTGATAGAATGTTTACTGAAATATTCTAATAAATCACCCCAATCCTTATCAGTACAAGCAGAGGGTAAAAAGAAAATCAATCATTTGCCAAATGTCAAACTTTGACATTATTTTTTATCAAGAATTAGGCAATTATTGAATTAGTTCACCTTACAAGCATATATATATGTCAACACAAAATGCCATGAGACTCGCATGACTCCCTCTACAGGTATTTTTCAGGTGTATCATCTCCATTGCACAAAGGTAAATGAAATTACAGAGGAACCTCCCTATTAAGACCACCCAAGTTACAAGCTAAAATTTGTCAGATTAGTGAGGTGGTATTTTAAGTGAGTTTTCAGATACCCAAGAATAGTGATAAGCAGAATGAATTTTGGTGGTTCTTATTGCCAGGTGGTCTCTTTACTGAGGTGGTACATGTATATGGACAATGTTCTACTGTATTTTACAGTTGAATCTGTCTTGACACACCATTGTCATGGGAGACCATCTGTCTAGAGAAGCTACCAGTCTCGAGAGACCACTTACCATTCAGAAGGAACAATTGGCAAAATTAAACAAGTAGCATTATTACACCACTGACTTCTTTGGAAAGATAACCTTTTATAGGACTGTAATTTCTTTGCCGTAATCAATGGTGGTCTCTGAGAGCCGCTGTGGCTCCTCAATAAGAGAGTAGGCCCTACTCATTTTACAGGCTGTGAGGTCTTAGATTAGAGTTTTGAATGCGATTACAAGCTTTTCCTGTCTTTGAGTTTGAGGTCAGACACTAAAATCAAGTCCTACAAACTATGGCCTAAGCTTACATGTATGATGGCATATGATACTGGACATTTGGCTGTGAAGGACCTTTTATGTGCCGACACCTATGATATAAGACCTAGGATTTTAGACTCTCGTCTAAAGGCCCCCACACACACAGAGTATTTGGTGCAAGCCATCGGCTCAGCACATATCCTGCTAGCTCTTCAGGCTTGCCCAACACTCACCGAAGACGATCAGCAAAACGCTTGCAGCAGCGACGGCAACAAGCCGATTCCATGGGTCACATGACCAAGTATTCCATAGGTCAAAGGTGAATAATTGAGAGGTGCATGCGTGTAACATGATTGTGTGAGCATGTGGCGCAGTGTAGCCAATACATGCTGAGACTTTGGCGTCACACAGCCGAAGTTCCAAACTCAATAGATATTTTGCTCAGTGGCACAATAGACCAAAATCTCACATACATTTGCCTGCAGACAATGAGAATCTGGTGCAGTGAACTTTGAACACACTGAATCCTGTCCATGTTTGGGGGTCTTGAAGGACAGGAATAGAAGGCCACATCCGTTTGAGACTAGAACGCTAGTATTCTGGTCTAAAGGTGATGACCTAACATGAAGCCTTGACCAATTCAAAACTGCAGAAGGAGTTCATAATTACATAAAATAGATCCATTATTGCCTTGCTGATCAAAAATATATGTTGCTACTTTACTGTTGTAGCACTATTGTTTAAAGCCCTGCTTAAGACCCTTTCGCTTAAGAAAAGATGCCATTGATGCCAATGAGGGACTATGAATTTGCCCTATGCTTGGCACTTAGGATCCTGGAGGAGTAAGGATTATTTAACACTACAGGCCAATAACTACTATGATATGCACCTTTAGTTTTACAGTTTCATCTGAGGGACAAGGAAAGTAGCAAACTTAATCAAGTGGATTCAAACCGAGAACTACATGTACAGACCAATGAAAAAAACTGAAAACAATTAACTTCCTTACAAAATGACTAATAATGGTAAACTGGCAAAACTATACAATCACTGATGTCAACAGAAAACAACATAATCTTGATGAACTGCTGATGAAAATCATCTCAAATTCTTGACTTAACTTTGAGACCTCATCTCTAACTACATGTGATCGAGGCACAGAGAGAAATTAAGTTTCTCACACATCCTCTATTAGTGGTCAGCAATCATGCAAAGTTTCAGCCCCATAAATGTCACATGACTGTTTTTAAATCTACATGCATTAAGCATAATGAATGAATATGTGTTTGAATTGACAATTGACTTGTATGAACAGAGCACCACTATACTGAATTGAATACATGTCAGGCTTCTGTCGAGATCAAATTCAAAGGAAATAGTAACAATAGGCCCATTGGGCCACAACGGTCACCTGAACATTTCACAAAGAAGCAGAAATTTTGGATTTACAAAGTATCTCTACTGAAAGTTATGGACAAAGATGAACCTCTCATTTGTTACACTTTGGAACCCTATTTTGGTCCCATCTTGACCCCAGCAGCTACAATTTGAACAAACTTGAATCTACATTATATAATGATGCTCCCATATTAATTTGATAAATTGTATACCCTCTGTTATTGAGAAGAAGATTTCTAAAAGTATTTCCTATATCAACCTATGTTAAACTTTGGGCTCCTATTGTGGTCCCATCTTCACCCTGTGGGCCACCATTTGAACAAACTTGAATCTACACCATATAATGATGCTCTCAAATTTGAGAAGAAGATTTTTAAAGATATTTTCCTATATAAACCAATGTTAAACTTTTGGCCCCTATTGTGGCCCCATCTTGACCCTGGGGCCACTATTTGAACGAACTTGAATCTACACCATATAATGATGCTCTCATATCAATTTGACTAATTGTACACTTGCTGTTCTTGAGAAGAAGATTTCTAAATATATTTCCTATATCAACCTATGTTAAACTTTGGGCTCCTATTGTGGCCCCATCTTGACCCTTGGGGCCACCATTTGAACAAACTTGAATCTACACCATATAATGATGCTCCCATATCAATTTGACTAATTGTACACTTGCTGTTCTTGAGAAGAAGATTTTAAAGATATTTTCCTATATCAACCAATGTTAAACTTTTGGCCCCTATTGTGGCCCCATCTTGACCCTGGGGCCACCATTTGAACAAACTTGAATCTACACCATATAATGATGCTCCCATAACAATTTGGTTATTTGTACACATGCTGTTCTTGAGAAGAAGATTTTTTAAAGATATTTTCCTGTATAAACCTATGTTAAACTTTGAGCCCCTATCGTGGCCCCATCTTGACCCCAGCGGCCACCATTTGAACAAACTTGAATCTACACTCTATCGGGATGCTTCCACATAAGTTTAGAGATTTTTGGTCCAGTGGTTCTAAAGAAGATTTTGAAAGACAGTCATCCATTTTTTAATGTTTCTTAATTATCTCCCCTTTAATAAGGGCTTGATTCTTCATTTGAACAAACTTGAATTCCCTTCCCAAAAAGATGCTTTGTGCCAAGTTTGGTTGAAATTGGCCCAGTGGTTCTTAAGAAAAAGTCGAAAAGTTTACAGACGGACGGACAGACAGACGACGGACAAAATGTGATTAGAAAAGCTCACTTGAACCTTCAGTTCAGGTGAGTTAAAAATGGAAAATTACCTGTGCAACAGTTGTCCTAGATTTAGCAGTCTTGTTTTGCTATCTAAATTTACAAAAAAAAAAACAAAAACAAAAACAAACTCCAAAGTTCAGACGCGGAAGTCACCTATTTTCTTCACTTCCTACTGGTATAGTTATTTCACTTTATGATTTTATGATGTAAGGAAACTTTCAGTTGTAAATACCCTTGAAATTTGAATATGATCATTTAGTAATAAACAACACAGCTATAAATGAGGCCATGTATCCATAATTCTTTTGGATTGTAATATTTTCATCCTATCTCTCAAAACCTTTAAGCCTAAAGCCCTTATAACTCAATCCTTTTTATCACCCCTTCCTTTTCTCCCTTCTCCCTCTCTTCAAAACCCCAAAACAAACAAACAAACATTTTGAAGACTGGAATTCAGTTTGTTGGTTGTATTGTTGTTAGGGTCCCACTCAAGAATTTCTCACTTACATGTACATGGAAATGTCACAGTGTACCAGTGAAGGGCAACAGGCTTTGTCTATGCTCGACCTTAGGGCAGGGAGGGTATTTTAATGTGCCAATATTTACTGTGACACAGGACCTCGATTTTTATTATCTCATCAAAAAGACAGGGACAGTCAACCGCGACGAGGTTTGGGCTCAAACCCTGAACCTCACAATTCAAAATCAAACATGCTAACCACTAGGCCACAATGGCCTCCTGGAATTCAGTATGGTCATAAAGCTTAAAATGTACATTGTACAGTATATGGTTTACATTGATCAAATATCAAATTAAAGGGTAAAACTACCTTCCTACTCCAAGGGTGAGGAAATAGCATGCCCAACTTGCCCAACTCATTATACTGAGCACTGGGAATATTTGCTTTTTAATTTTCCACAGACAAGTAGTGTTTTATTGGTGTCACAACTAGTAATGATATGGGCAAGTTAACTTATGTTCTTGGCAAGTAGATTTTTCAAATGTACACAATGGACTTACCAAGGGGGCAAAGCCCAAAAGAAATATTTCCACACCCCTGTAACTCATAGCAAAAATCATAAGTTAGCGGTATATGTTACTGCAAACGAACATTTTTTAGATTGGCCTGAATGCCAAGTGCATTACATGTACATATAGGTATACCTACTTGTCGTCAGTATCACACCCTAATAACCCAGACTTAACCCAAGTTACAAGTGGCATCTCTTATCATAATGGCACAAAAAACGATTAAGAGTTTGAAGTCATGTAGAGTGAGCCTATATTTAGGTAGTGCTGTTTGCACTAGTTCATAAAGTTTGTTTGTCCATCACTTTACAAGTTTTCCATATCTGACATATTAAATCATACAGTAATATATAATATTAGATAAGATCTTATTCATTTATAATTAGAATGAATCCTCCTTGGCCCATCACGTTTTTTTTTAAAGATGAGATTCAACCAATATGTCTTTCAAGAGTTTGACAATGGTCTATATAATTTTGTAAAGTTTAAACTTTGAAAGTGATGGCGATGGCTTCATGGAAATTATGTAGACGGACAGCCAGGCCAACAGACAAACAGACAGACAGACTGAAAGGTCTATTGGGAGATGGGTAGAGAGGATTCCCAATCACACTTTTATATCATTTAACATAATTCAAATTCTTTAGTGAGACACAATTATTTAATACAAAGAGTGATTCAGTAATTTAGAAAACCACAAATAAAGCCTAACCTGCCTTAGTGACCCAATGAATTAAAGAAAAACCTGTCTTATGTGACCTAAATGTGTAGATCCCAAAATGTTCTTTTCCTAAATTAATTACCTGAATTAAGAGACCACCTGTCATATGTGACCCTTTTTGCTCCTTCCCTTGGACGGTCTCTTAAAACAAGTTAGTCTGTAATTGAATCACACACTAGATATATAGGCCTATTAATAAGAGATAAATAAGATTTACATGTGAATTACAGGTAATTATTTCAAAATTAAACATAAACAGTTGAGCTAGGTACTGAGTTTGAGATTTATATAGTGACTCTACAGTTTAGTCAACTGATATTTTTTTCAAACTTTGGTAACACAAAGACTATTTTACATGTAGTATCTCTTACTACGTGCAGCTACTGAATTCTAAAAATAATACAAGCAAAGGGAGCTCACTCTTACTCTGCAACATTTTCACAGTGCAGTAGCAATTGTGTATTATTTGTTTTGTTTTAGTATTTACATTAAACTCAACGATCAAACAAGTCATATGATGGTGGGACAGTGGTTGTTTTTGGGTGGCGGAAAGGACCCATATTAAAAATATACCAGACCACCTGCTTCCTGCTAAAAATAGTAACAATTTGTCAATTTCATTGGCATCAACATACATACATGTACATGTAACTACCGGTACAGTCATGTATACAATGCCAAAAGATTTAAGAATTAACCATTTCAACCCCAAGTATCAGTATGGTATGCTCTTTTCTATTGTCTTAGAACAGTCTACTTTGGTCTGTGGTGGTGACAAGGTTAATGAATTATTTAACTAATGCAACAATCGTGATTACAGAATCAGATGTACCCAGATTCCTAGAATTCTCAGTGTCCTGAGTTGTTGGTCGGTTGGTTGTAATGTTGTTCAACGTCCTACTCAAGAATCTTTCACTTACATGGAGACATTACTAATGCCACTGAAGTGCAACAAATTTGATCTATGTTCAACACTTATGGCCATTGAGTAATTAGTTCTTCAACAATCAACATGCCAACACTTGAGTACATGTAGTCACTGGAAATACCACAGCACAATGTTGAATTCCACAGTACCTATATTGTATCAATTCTCATACAAAAATATATATTATCTATACTCAAGAATATTTCACTTATATGGAGATGTCATCATGTGCTGGTGAAGGGCAACACATTTTGCCTGTGCTCTGCACTTATGGCCGTAAGCAGGGAGGGTTTTTTAACTTGCCAACACCGGGACCTAAGCTTATAGTAAAACTGTCTCATCCGGAAGAATTTTAGCTATATACACCATGAAAATTACCAAAGGGATAAAAAAAAAAAACATCTCCATAGAAATGTAAAGATGATGAACATAATGATCCTTGACCTCTGCAATATGGTCAATCTATTGGCCATCAGACTAAAGCAACTTTTTATTTATAACAAGCCTTTTTACTAAATATGCCACAAAGGCTTCACTTTATTCTAATCAAGAATTTGTCGAAAACATTATCATATACATGTACATATATACCTCTTCCTTATACGTGTTAGATGATCTCTGATACAACATATTTGTCTACAGTGAATGATTATATTATCACTACACAATAGCACGCAATATACATGTACATGTACCATATGCAATAACTTGTGGTTTGAGCATTTGTTTTTATGGTGTGTTTTTGTAAACTACATAACACTATTTTTCAGTCACACTGGTACAGTGGCCAGTTCTAAGAAACCCTAGAGTTCTGCAAATGAATCTGGGGAAAAGATTGCCAGTCTTAAGCCAGTAAACGGACAAATATTCTTAGCAAAGTAAAACTACTAGATTTTGTGTGTTGTTTTATGACCAACTCAAGAACTTTCATGCACGTCAAACTAGAAGTAAGGGGACACTTTCAGACTTTGACAAGGCCAAAGTTCAATGTCAAGTCCACAAGGTCAAATGCCTTGTATTAGAAAATGTTAGTCGTTAGTTATTACATTGTAGTTATTGTTAACGCCCCACTCAAGAATTTTTCATTCATCTGGAGACGTCACCGTGTGCCAGTGAAGGGCAACAAATTTTGCCTATGCTCGGCACTTATGGCCAGAGAGCAGAGAGGGTTCTTTAATGTGCCAACATCTACTGTGACACGGGACCTCGGTTTTTACTGTCACAACCGAAAGACAAGGAAGGCCAACCGCAGTGTGGCACTATGCGGATTCGAACCCCAGATCCTTCATTTTATTAACATGTATTACAGGCACTTGAGAGGTTGAAGGTTCATGTACAGTCTAACCTGTCTTAGCGACCCACTGAATTAAAGGAAAACCTGTCTTATGTGACCTAAATAAGTGGTTCCCAAAATGGTTTTTTCCTATATAAATTACCTGATTTAAGAGACCACCTGTCATATGTGACCCTTTTTGCTCCTTCCCTTGGATGGTCTCTTAAAACAGGTTTGACTGTACATGTATGTACATGTATGAAAAATGATTTAAGCCTTATTCATTTTACATGTACTGTGAAAGAAATCTGCTTTCTGATCTTTTTTATCAAATGGACAGACGGACAGGGTATAAATATAATTGAAAGCAAGAAAAGCTTTGAGATTTAGACTATACATATAGTTATGCTTGGTTACATGTAGTCTCAACTTTCGAGCAGTCAGATGCCATTATTGTGCCAACAAATACCAGACACAAGGTCTCAGTATCCAAGCCTAGGTCTGTCCAAAACTTTCCATCCTGCAACTTTCACTTCAACTGCCTAAAGACTGAACAGTTTCCACATTGCACAAGTACATGTACAGTGGAACCTGGCCTAGAGACTCCACCTTGCTTTAGGAGACGTCTTACAACAAGGACCATCAATATTCAGTCTGTCTATCACTATTTTATTCTATTTCAACCTTCAAATCTTTAAATCCTTCGGAGGCTGCATCACTAATCAGACCAGTTATAGTCAATAACTCTCAATAGTCTTAATAGTGAGGTTCAAGAATCCAGTGGATCTATCTCAGGGTTCAATCACCCTGTAGGTAGCCAATTAAGCCATTGAATGATTTTGGGGGAAATTGGCTAAAAACAATTGTAATTGGCTAATTTTCTGGCTAACAATTTGTTGTTGCTGCGTAAAAATGGTATCTTATGATTGGTCCTATATATTCAAATTAGTTAGGCCTAACTACCTGTTAAAATATAATTTAGCAATTACAGTCAAGAAATAAAAGTCAGATGGTTCAAAATGTAAATGTTCGTTAATAATACCTAAACTGGCTGGCAGATGGCACTCTTTGTAAATCATCAAAGACATTTCACATACTTGTAAATGTTGGCTGGCTAATAAAATTATTCATTGGCTAAAAAATACCTTGGTTGGCTAATTTGTTGGCTAACAATTTTCTAAGTCCAGGGTGAGCCCTGTATCTTAACGAATTATCTATTTTAATAGATGAATGATTTACGTGTAAGAAAGGTTTGTCGCAACTTAGATTCAAACCCTGGGCATTCCACACATGAGATAAACTTTCTAACTATTACATGTAGATCACTTTGGATTTATTTTACTTAGCAATACAAAGATACATGCATGTGCCTGTAACTTGTGATTATGCTAAATTCAACATTTTGTAAATACATGTTGGCCAACATGTACAAGAATAGAATAAGTAAGTTGGGAGCAAACAATCAGATTAAATCTGCAATAGGGTTAATAAGGTAGAAAATTAAAAGTTCCCAGCTCATATCAATCTCATTGTAATCCATGCCAACACATAGATATAATGAAACCTTATTTGACAGCTACCAGTACATGTAGCTTTCTCAACTGGGTTTCATTTGATCTTTCATGCAATACAGTATAGAAAGGGGCACTGCACAGAGATCAAATTTCAGCTAGATCAAGTTTAGGATCAAATATTTCTGTTGTTATCTGATCACCATTGCATTTCTGTAGGACTATGTCTCATATACCGGTATGCTATAATAGGTCATTGCATTCTCCTTGGTCTAGATCTGTAATCTGTGGGAATTACAGTTAAATCAGGATTTCCTGCTGCACAGAAACACACTTCTACTACATGTATAGCCATGCAAAATTGTCTCCCTTCCATCAAATCATGTACTGTTGAAAATGTACAAAGAGCTAAAGGGTTCCACGGTTAGCAAATGCATGTTCACCTTCGTATAATGAGGTTGGGGATTCAAATCCACTCAGTAGAGGTATTTGGCTTTTCCTTTCTTTCATAAGAGACAGTAAACCAAGATACCATGTCCCAGCAGGTGTTCATATTTGGTTTAGGATCCCTCACAGCTCAATGTTTGACCATTAATGACAATATCCTCATCAAGCCATTCAAGGTGTGCAGCACTGAGTAGGTGTGGGAGAGGGTGTCTTCCTCCCAGAGAGGGGTTTCAGATTACCAAACCCATTTAGAAAGAAATGGTTCAATCTGAGTTCATTTCTTTTACCAATTACATTATCTTACTTTTTAATGGGAAGGGATGAAAAAGGCTAAGACAATCAAATAAATGGCACTTTTTAAATGTCTTGTCATTAGGGATACATGTGCCAAATATGAAAGCAATGTGTCAGAAAACACAAGTTACACTGAAATGTGTTCTCAAGCTATTTGACAGAAATAGAGAAATTACTTATCCAGATAATTTTAAAGTCCCATAACTCCGTCAAATAATAGTTGATTTTAGACATCA
>JACSZP010034736.1:263-10283 GCA_016161895.1 Pinna nobilis
TTAAAGAACCCTGCCTGCTCTACAGCCATAAGTGCCGAGCATAGGCAAAATTTGTTGTTCTTAACTGGCACAGGGTGCCATTTCCATATAAGTGAAAAGTTCTTGAGTAAACAGCAATACAACCAACCAACACCAAACCTTATCTACCAGTATTTGTGATGAACAAATTCCAGTTTATTATTTTTCCTTCCAAACATTCATTCAGATCAATCAGATGGCCACTGCACCAGATTCCCAGAGAATCAAACTCCTGCGTGAAGTAGCCGGTACCAAGGTATATGATGAAAGAAAAGAAGAAAGCAAAGTTATTCTCAGGGAAACAGGTATGACCATGCATCATGTCTGATCAGACAATTTTTCAGAGTCAGTTGTGACACTGACGCTGACACTGCTGGTATCCAGATCAAGGGTTCGAGTCCCAACTGCTTAATTTTCTTTTTCTTTGAATGAGACTATAAAAACGAACCTCGGGTACCATGTTTAGGGTTAAGTTTGCACTGTAAATATCCTTCAGTGGATGGGATAATACCAGGTTCATGCTGCCATAATGTGTAAATCAGGATGTTGAAGAACGTGATGTAAAACAAAAAGTAATAATGAAACTATCAAACAAGATCATTTTCCTGATACTATGAGATTGAAGCATAAATTGTTTTCAATATTCAAGACTTTATTGGTATTAAATATCGTTATGCAATATTGAATTAATTAATTGGTGGATGAACTCAATCTGATTCCAAGTTCTTTAATTTTCTCTCTCTTTGATTAGATAAATTAGTGTTCTATACTTTTTTCAGAGGGAAAACGTGAAAAGATTAATGATCTGCTGAAGTATATTGAAGAAAGATTAGCAACTCTAGAAGATGAGAAGGAAGAACTAAAAGAATACCAGAAATGGGACAAGATGAGAAGGTATGTTACCAATGTATTTGCTCTATCTCTCTCTTTCTCTTTGTCCCTATCTCTGTAGCCATTTTTCCTCCTCTACTTTAAAACCAGTGCAAACAATTGACTGTTTTTATAGTTTTGTCTACAAAAATATCAAATTAAAACATTGCATCTGATACAAAGCTTTGTTTGCATACAAATTAGATTTTTCTGATTTTTCTCTAACACATTTGTCCACTGGTTTTATCTACAGATCATTGGAGTACACAATTCATGACCATGAACTCAGAGATACAAGAAAGAAATTAGATGAGGTATGTAGAAGTTGTTCACTTTGAAATTCTGTATACTGGGTTATTTTTGCCCATGTTTTTTTTCACCCTAAAATACTTGTGAACCATTTTGATCAGCTTATATGTATCTAGTCTTATATTCAGTGAATTTGCCATCTTATATTTGCCCACTGACCATGAGGGTGAAAGGGGTGAAAATAAAATGGGGGTGAAAATTTCCCTGTATACAGTAATACCAGTGTTTAACCACCTGACAGATCTAGTTGGCTCATTATTGTTATCAATTGTTTTAAAATTTTTGAGTCTTCGATTTATAAAATCTGTGACGATTGATTTTGGGTTGAACAACGCTTTTACTGGGCAGTGTTGAATCTAGAGCAACATAGCATGGCACTGCGACATGCCCTTTTCTGATATTTTATGAGTGGAACATTACACAACAATAATACTAACCAAATTGATATTTTGATGACATTATTAATTACAAACATTAAAAGACCAACTGGTTAGTAGACTTATCTGTCACAACAGTGTGGTCTTTTAAGACTAGGTGACTGCCAAGAAAGGATTTGTTAAAACTATTGTGAAACTTGTTTTTTTCGAAAATGGCCATTCAGATCAGCTGTCACTTAACAGTCTTAGTCAAAGCAGGATTTGATGTGATGCTTATGTAACTTCAGTGTCATGTTTATCATTTATATTACTTTTGAAAAGGGATGATGTCCTGTATGATTTTACCGAGTGCTATGAATTTTTAATTTGATTTTATGAATTTTATTTTAAAACCACACAACCTGAATTTTATACTTTTTGTGTAATTTTTCATTCTTCACATGTCATATTTAATTCTTCATTTGTATTTCTTAGCTACAAGAGAAGAGAGAAAATAGTGGAATGGTCACTCAGAAAATCCGGGACAAGCAGCAATCAACAGTGGACAAAGTCAAAGTATGTTGTGGTTTCTAGATAGTAATGATTTGATTTCATTTGCAAGTATTTCTTTCAAAACTGAGAAAATGCTTTCATGAATTTAGGTATAGTTGCAAAATATAATCCCTATGAACTGGGCTTGTGACCCCGCTTGTGTCCTTGTCAAAGGTCATACTTCAAGGTCATTCTGCACTTGGGACTTAAATTCTTATTTTGCCCACAAAATCTTTCTGTATTCTGAATTATCAAAATTCACACAGATGTTGGTTATGACATATAGGTGTTCACTTATCTTAATTCAAGGTCATTCTCAAATAGCTTATAGGGGTATTTAATAAAATTATTCGATATTCGGTCCAATTCCCAATGCAAAATGCAGATATTTTTCCCAATTTGACCGAAAAATTTCCATTTACTAAAATTGGTATTCATGCATGATACTTACCAGTATTTCATAGTGATACAGAGTATAAATGCTTTTAAAAAAGCTTCTGTACAACATTGTATAGGAATTTTATATGGCATTTACAATATTTTTTCCCCATATATTAAATACCAATTCTTGTTAGAATTCCCAAATTTGTTGCCGATGGCATTTTCCTAAAATTGACAGGAAAAGGCCTGAGCCTTGCTCCTTTATATTACAATATGAATTGATTATGATAGTTGTGATTATTGATGCTATAATAAAATCTTTGTTACAGTCCATAAACAAAGAACTTAGAGAACTCAAGAGTCGGATGCAGGGGGTGATGGATGAAAAGGAGACACTTAACACAGAGAACCAGGATGTCACGAAGAGAAAGGCCAAATTAGAACTTATGATAAAAGATATCCAAGATGAGTTAGAGGGAGACCAAAATTCCAGGGTTGGTAGACTCCGTCTTTTATATTTGTCAATGATCTTGTCGAAATTGAAAATATGCATGTACCCTGTGATACTTGGTAACATTTGTGCACAACTATTGTTTTTATTAGTGGTGGAATGATGTAAGAAGATGCTATCCCACACTTATGTCATTTCAGCAGGAAGATTACGTAGAGTTATTTTACAGCATTATTAGAGGTACTAGTGCCGCACACACATTTCCGATTATCACGTGCTACATTAATATTTTTTGTTGAGCTATATCCTTTTTGCCGGAAAACTTGTATACTGCGTATTATAATGGCATTTTCCTTGTCTGTGTTATAAGCAGCAATCTTCAAAGCTTCTGACTTAGGAGTTAAATCTGGCATTGGTCAGCTGTTATCACAGGTGATAGTTAGACCTAAAAAAAGGGGGGGGGGGGGGGGGGNNGGGGGGGGGGCCTGTGGTCTATACTGACGTACATGTGTAATGTGTTTGGGTATCAAAATATGATAATTTGTTCCTATTTCAGTCCAAAAATTTGTTCCTACTTCAGTACAAAAATGTTCCTGTAGGACTGATACACAGATTTATAAGAGCCTTTATCATATGGACATTTAGATCCAGAGTCATGGTTGACTGCCATGTCCTAATGGTTAGCATGTTCAACTTCTGATCATGCCACGCTGTGGTTGTTTTTCCTGTCTTTTGGATGAGACAGTAATTACTGAGGTCCCGTGTCGCAGTTGGTGTCAGCACGTTCAAGAACAGCTATAGGTCCTAAGCATAGGCAAAATTTGTTGCCTTTCACTGGCACACAGTAACATATCCATATAAGTGAAAGATTCTTGAGTAGGACATTTGACAACAATACATCCAACTAACATCCAGAGTCATAAATTTTAAGTCAGTTAACCATGATGATAGAATAGAAATTCATCACACAGTAGCAAGAGTTACTAACACTTTGATGGGAGACGTTAAGAGAATACAGTACAAAGCATTTTATAATCTTGATCTGCTTGCTATAATGCTGTCTGTCATGTTTTTAGAAAAAGGCAGAGGATGAGCTACGTAAAGTGAATGAGAAGATTACCAAAACCCAGGGTCAGTTAGAAGCCATTGTACCTCAGTATGAAGCACAAAGGAACAAAGAAGAGAACTGCACACAGCAGTAAGTATAGTATGTGATGAGATATACAAATGTAAAGGTCATTTTGTCATTGATCTTAGATTTGTGGTAGGGTGCTAGTCTTTAAGCTATCAGGTTTTGAGCTTGAACCTTGAAAGAGACAGCTGTTTTTGTAATGGCTCCAGAAACAAAGTTTTGGGAGCATATAGTTTTTGGTCTGTCTATCTGTTTGTTTGGCCACAAAAACTTTTACACTGGCCATAACTTCTGAATGGTAAATAGTAGTGATAGTAAGTTATTTACATAAACAATGCTAGCTTACCTCTACTCATATTAGCTTTATGGGTAGCAATAGTTAGATTACCGGACATTGTAAGAATTGGACTTGTTTCCTTTTCTCCAAGGCAGCATTTCAGACCCGGCCGTAGGATCAAGTCTGAAGATACACCCTATCCTCACCACCTTCACCTCAGCAGATTTGAAGGCATTTGCTTCTGCTGTTTGTCTGTTCAAGGTAATTGTTTACATTGAAAAAGAAAGTTGTGTCACAGCACTTGAAAAGATCTTCAGGTCTTCTTTCACTCTTGGTGATTTCTTTGTAGACTATCCATGGCTGAACAAAGGCGAAAAGAATTATATGCAAAGCAGGGCCGAGGGAATCAGTTTACATCAAGGGACGAAAGAGACACCTGGATCAAAAAGGAACTGAAGTCATTAAATAGGGCAATCAGAGATAAGGAAGAACAGGTAGGTCAAAGGTGACTCATCGTTATATTTCAGTGTAAGCAAAACAAGTGGATGAATGCGAGGAAACTGAAGATAATGGCGTCTCTAGGTTATTGCTGTAATTCCAGGTATACTTGAAAGTTGGTGCTTCATTTGGCATTATATTGGTGGCATATACTGGGATGAGAATTTTCCTCTTATTGGAGGAGTTCCTCCTTTTCCTAGATTTTGCTGCAGTTTTAAGTCTTGATTTTCACCATTAAGTCTCTAGAAAGGAGCCATTTTCCTCCATTTTGACTGTAGTGGAATCTGATCCCTACATATAACTATAGGAGAGGAAGATAATGATTCAGTGATGGTGCTTTCTTTTCTACAGACTGAGGATAGGTTTCGAGTCTTGTTGGGTAGGCAGCAGTTGGCTTTTCTCATCCTCCAGATGAGAAAGTAAAAACTACTGTCCCCTGTCACAGAAGTGTAGGGAAGTGAGACCCTACCTGCGCAGTGGCCCTTAGTTCCCTAGCATGGGCCATAATTTGTCTATTTCAGGTAAAGGTTCTTCATTGAGCCATTCAACATCAAAAGCATATGTAGCTCTACTGGTTTTTGGAGTCTAACAAGTCGCATAAAAAACATTTACATACAAAAATATCTTCAGATTTTCCTTAATTTAAAAACAAGGAATTCTTTTTTTTTATGCAGAATAATTGTTCACCATTTATTCACCTGTGTAAATGTGCATACAGGTGACATGTTGTACTGCATGTTAATGTTTGATGAGGATATAAAGCATGATATTTTTTTCTATGATTGAATTGTAATCCATAATTACATGTAAGAAACTTTTCGTTAACAAAACCATATTTAATGTACACTAATTTCCATTGCAGATAAGACGATTACGTGAAGATTTGACAAATGATGGCAAGAGAGCTGAACACTTAGGTGGTCAAGTACAGGTAAGTGCTAAAGCATACTGAAAAATCATAGTTTATTCCAGGAATTATTGTTCTGATTCCCTTTAATTATATGAACAATCAGCATTAAGTTTTGTACTGTCTTTGGCAACCTAAATGTGCAGTACAGTGTATGAAAGTGGAATGAAGTATGAATTCAGACAAGTATGTTGATGATATTTGTATATTGATAAACTAAAATTTTTTGGTAATATATTACTCACGGTATAATGAATCAGAGGACACATTACTACAGTGGCAGAAGCCCTTCTTTGATGGGTCTCTCCGCCGTCTGTCCATCTGTTTGATGGCCATTTCATTACTTTGAAATAAGTTGTAGTTCAGGGTTACAACCTTGTATAATTGTTAGCCACTATAAGATAGTTTATTGTATATGTGTTTCAGTTTTTGTGTCCTAAAGATTTTGGTATCACTGTAAAAAAAAATATGGGACCTCTGTGGATATAGTGCAGATGTTGCGACACATGGGTGTTCAGCTGGGGTCCTTAGATATGGTGATGTGTCTAGTTTCTTGTTAAGTCACTTCTATGATGTTATGTTCTCTTTTTATTTTCAGGAAATTAGCAATAAGATTGACCAGAACAAGGACATCATTGAACAAAACAACAAAAACTTTAATGAAATGAAAAAGCAGAAAGATTCTCTACAAAATGAGAGAAAGTAAGTTATCAGAGTTTGTAAAATCCTTATTTCTAGGTAGCAAGTGTCCTAAATTCTTTTGTTTATAAAATGTTAATATGTTAATGGTTTTTACACTTTTTAAAAATTAAGTAACATGAGGAGTATGATAAAGCAAGGTCCCCTTGACATTTGCTGGAATCTCCATGGAAGGTGGGGGATTGGAGCTTTGCCTTTATCCTTGATTCTGGAGTCTGAAGTGGCTCCAAACTTGGATGCTTATTTAAGATTTTTCTTTTTTCATTCAAATGGTTTTTGTCTCTTGTTTAATTGGTTCAATATAGTTTTAATTTGTTGTTTTTATTTCCAGTGCTCTGTGGCGACAGGAAAATGTCCTCCAACAAGAACTCCAGACCACACGAGAGGAGCTCAGTAAAAAGGAGCAGGGTCTCCGCTCCATGATTGGAAAGGTATGTGGTACACCACAAATGAGATATGTAAAATTCTTAAGTGTTAAATAGTCAGTGTTCTCAGAAATTTTGTATAGCATAGGAGTATTTAAGTGCATCTAAAGTCTAAATAGGGGAGGACATACATGAACATTGCAAAACACAGTAGTAGTTTACAGTATGGTTGCCCAATTTTTGTATGTAAAGTAATGTTTAAATTACTTTAACTTGGTCAATGATTGCTGGATATGTAACTGGAATAGGGTGGTGGGAGTGAAAAGTATAGTGGAGGGTTGTGCAGATTGCATGGTGGTTAGTTGAAACAGTGTGGTGGTATCACCATGCAGTATTGGCCTGTAGGAGAATCTTGTTAGTAATGATAGTTTACTTTTCAAGTTTTCTTGGTCCTATCAATTGTGCTAACAAATTCTCTTCTGACCACTATCAGAGATGCTAGTTTTCAGGAAACATCCTGAAATCAGAAATTCTCAAATTAAGTCCAGGATTTGTTTTCCTATAGAAAATTCAAAATTTGGTTACATTACCCATGTAGATGAAGATATTCAGGATTTTTTGTCGATCAGTATTAGCATCTCTAAACTTTTGTTGTTCTTTTGTACAGGCTACTTTAAATGGCATCGATAGTGTACAAAAAGTACTGGACTCGTTTAGAGAGCAGGGGAAATTCCAAGAAGTGGTGGATGGATATTATGGAACGTTAATTCGAAGTCTGGATTGTGAAAAAACGTTTTTTACTTGTGTTGAAGTAACAGCTGGAAATAGGTAAGCCTGACGCTTATGTGCGGATTATACTGTTAAAACATACTTATATGCTTACATTCACTGTATGTGTAGAATTGTAAATGATAAGTATTCTTTATGTTCTGCTTGATGAACTTATTTTACTCAAGCAACAGCAGGAATTAGGCCAGAAACAAATATGTGGGGCATTCTGTGATAAATTTCTGTATTTTGAATTATGTGATGGACTATAGTTAAAGAATTGACAAGTACAGGTTTCTCCTATGTCCTGATTATTGAGGATAACAATGACTAAAATTCTTTCTAAACTTCTGTACAGCCTACAATGCTTGGAGTTGTTGTTGTGTATTGTTGTTTAACCCTTTCACCCCTTAATATCAATGTAGTATGCTCTTTTCTAATATGTTGGACCAGTCTAATAGGGTCTGCAGTGGTGAAAGGGTTAAAGTCCCACTCAAGAATTGCTCGGTGTTACGTAGGTGTCATTTATGCCGATGAAAGGCTACAAATATGGCCAGTGTAAATTTTGCTGATCATCAAACGTTTCCATTCAGCCCATAGAAGGAACCATTTACCATAGAACCAAGTTTGAAATTTCCTTCTTCTACTTTCTGTTTGTGTGTAGCCCCAGGCTGTCGACTTACATTCACATGTATTTTGGCTGATTTGTAGTTCTGTGTATATCTGATCTGTTACTTGTTTCATTAGGTTGTTCCATCACATTGTGGATACAGACAGAACCGGTACAAAGATACTGACAGAAATGAACCGCTTGCGACTCCCCGGTGAAGTAACATTCATGCCACTGAATCGTCTTGATGGTAGAGAAACGCAATACCCAGATACAAATGTAAGATATCCTTATAGCATGTTCTTATCTCAACAGTGATCTTCATCTTTTACAGAGCTGTCAAAAACTTCAAAATCTTTGCAGACATTTTGACTGACAGACTTGAACAATCCATCAGTCTAAAAACAAATATAAAAGAAATTTAACTTTTATGAAATATTTATTGATCTTGAAAAACTAATATTTTCATATATACAAATAAACAAAATATTAATCTTTTTTAGAGCTTACATGCAAAATACCCTTTATTGCAAAATTCCCCTGCAAATTCTATTTATGCTCTGTGTGTTGATGATGGATATGTTTTGTTTCACATAGATTCCCAACCATATTTTTTTTTACCTAACAATTCATTATTGTTTTTGACGCTGACTTGTAAGCAGGTCAATGACAAATCCCAAGAATTTAGATCCAAAGTCTACCTCTGACCTATAGGCGAATCAACTTGGACATGTGTACTTACAGTATAAAAGTTTACACAATGACATACACAAAATACCTGTATTTTTTACATGACCATGTAATCAAGGTACCTATAGTAATGAGATTACAGATCTACAAATACCCACGTTTTTGAGCTTACAAACAAAAATACCCATTTTTTTGAGGTTGCATACATACATGTACTTAAAAAATGTGTCTACAAGATAGCAGAAGGTCACTTAAGTAGGCAAAATTTTATGACTTTAGTTAACCAAATAAATAAAGGAAATTGATTGTACTATAGATATCTACTTTCTGTTTCGTTTTCAGGATGCTATACCTATGATTAGTAAGCTGAAGTATGACCAGAGCTATTCACGTGCCATGAACCATGTATTTGGGAAAACTCTTATATGTCGCAACATGGAAACAGCAACTCAGATTGCGAGAACACAAAATTTAGACTGTATTACTCTAGATGGTAAGTTTTAGCTCACCTGAGCAAAAGACTCAAGTGAGCTATAGACATAATGCACCGTCCATTGTCTGTCCATCATCATCTGTAAACTACACATTTACGACTTACTTCTCCAGAACCACTACAGGGGATTTGCATGAAACTTGGCCGGGTTGAAGTATTAATGGTCCCCTACAATTGTTGCTGTTTTTCGGTTGGGTCCACCAACGTTCATTTTTAAACTTATTCAGCTTATGTCTCTGACTTCTCCTTATGCTCATATATCTCAGGTGAGCGATATAGGCCCAAATATAGGCCCATTTGGGCCTCAAATATTTTTGGGTTTTTTTTGTGTTTTTTTTGTTCAGTCCTTAGAAATGGTGCTTGACTTTTTTAGAATTAACTAAATACAGTAAACTCCTCATTTTACGACACTGGATTTAACGATTTACCGCATTTTACGAAGTCAAGTAAAATCCCCTGTCAAGCCTCCATATACTCTGTATTTCTTTCCTGTTTATACGAAGTCGGCATGTACGAATTATCGCTTTCTACGATATGGTTTAGAGGCTCCCGGAGGACAATTTACCTGTGTTTCATGAAGTCTGGTGATCTAGCCAGCTTTAATTGTTTAAGTTTGGCGATAATTGCAGGTACTCTGACTCTAA
>JACSZP010034744.1:0-10029 GCA_016161895.1 Pinna nobilis
AATTATCAAAAATGCAATCATTATTACTATTTACTCTCGCTCTAAAGAATTTTAATACCTTCCTACTGACAGATCATTTTCAAGGAACCCTTGACGCCTATCAAAGAGTGTATGAACTGCCAGAGCCACAACTTCCGGTCAAATATCCCAGAGTTCCCGGTCACAGAGAAACGGAAGATGACTCGTGGTAAGAACACCGTAACCTTGGTACAAGCGTCACGGGCCAAACATATGTACTTTACATATTCAAATTACACTCATTGCAATGCCTTTAATGTTCAGTCTAACCTGCCATCCAGAGTCAAAGGATCAACTGTCTAATGCGACCTAAACGTATGGTTTCCTAAATGACTTTTTCCCATATAAATCACCCGAAGAAAGAGTCCACCTGTCATATCTGACCCTTTTTGCCTCGGCCCTTGGACGGTCTCTTAAAATAGGTTAGACTGTACTTACTCTAGATGTGTAAACTTCTAGTCCCCCCCCCCCCCCCCTTTCAAGTCCCGGTTGCCTTATGAATCGTTCCCTGTCCTTCGGTTATTGGCAGAAAAATTTAGGCCCCGTGTCATGGATTGGTTTGAAATCGGTTCTCAAGACCCCCGTTTCCTTAAAGTAAAATCCATAAACATATGCCAAGATTTCCAATGGTGTCGTTGCAGTGTTCGCCTTGTGGTCATGGAAGTGCCGAGCGTAGGCAAAATTTGTCGTATTTCATCGGCATGAGTGACGTCTCCATAAAAGTGAAAGATTCTGAGTGGGACGATTAGGAACGAGTCAACAACTTTTATAAAAAAAATCCCTGATTGTTTCAGCTTGACATAAACGCGATGCTGTTGAAAGTAATGTTAAATGTATATACGTAACAATGAAGTATGAAAACAAAAATGATTGTTGTAGGTACTGGCGTTGCGATATCAAAGGAGCTAACTCTGGACTACTTGCCGGCAAAAAGGTGGCAATTAAAGACACCGTGTGTGTTGCCGGGGTTCCAATGATGAATGGAAGCAAAATTCTTGAAGGATACACTCCAGAATTTGATGCTACTATAGTAACCAGAATTCTCGACGCAGGTAAAAGGTTATATTAGTAAACTATTACATGTTAAATTGCTTTGGACTTGTTGTACAATATATTGCGTGCCTAATAATAAGTATTATAAAAATGATGTCTTCAATTTTAATAGGTACCTAAAGACCCCCTGAAAATGGTTCTAAACGATTCATTAGATAGACAGTATTATACATTAGATTTGGATGTACATGTATCCTACCTTTTGCATATTTTCAATTAACAGGTGGTAATATCCTCGGAAAGTCCGTTTGTGAAGATCTGTGCTACACTGGAAATAGCTGGACCTCAGCAACGGGTCCTGTGGAAAATCCGTTGGATAAATCATTATCCGTGGGTGGATCCAGTTCCGGCAGTGCTTCTCTGGTACGATGTTGAGAATTATTTCTACCATAATACACGTAGTTTATTCGATTTCGCCCAGTTTTGAATTCGCCTCGTGACCATGGGGGCGAAAGGGGCGAAAATTTCCCTGTATACAGTACTCAGACCCAACTGGTTTTCTCACATAACAACATGTACAGAGAATAAAATGAGTTATCTATGTATTTGTATGTGTTTGCGAATTCATTATATTAAAAAACAAAGTATCGTATTCAAAGTCACTTGCATTTCTAATGACCAAGAAAGCCAGGCTTTGAGGACCAGAAAGTTTAGTACATGTTTTTTTTTTTTTGCTTTAAATACGGATTTTTCTATCTGATTCTAGTAATAATGTTTCTTTTATAAATGTAAGTATTCAGGTAACAAACTAATGTGTGTGTGTAAGAGGACGCGCAACCTTTTGATAATGAGTTTAAATGTGCACTCTGTCTTAAAGCAGTTTTCATTTCGTCTATTGTGTTACTTCAGGTCGTTCGTGGTATTGTAGATGTGGCTATTGGAGGTGACCAGGGTGGCTCTATACGAACACCGGCGGCATGCTGTGGACTGGTGGGTCTAAAGCCAACTTATGGTCTGGTTCCCTATACTGGAGTTGTACCGATGGACCAGACTATAGATCACGTGGGGCCTATCGCAAGAAACGTGAAGGACTGTGCAGCCCTACTAGAGGTCAGTTTCACCTGTATTCTCGTACATTTATGATTGAAATAAAAAAAAACTGAAGATACCAAATGAGCATGTAAAAGTCAAGGATCGAACGACAGACGAAACAAAACAAAAAGACATAACACTCCAAACAGTAATCAATATAACAAAACATTTTACTAGAAATAGAATAATTTGAACCCAATTAAAAACAGGTGCGAGTTCAGGTGTTCTGGCAATATAAGCAAATTCTGCTTCACGCGCGGCACCCATAGTTACACCTTGTCTCGAATCATGGAATGTCTAATCGGGTAATGGTCGAAAACAAGAAAAGAAGGACGGGCTTATGTATGCGTTTAGTATATGAATAAATAAAAATTTATGTCTTTTCAGGCAATTGCAGGATATGACATTGGCAGAGATCCAAGACAACCTCCCGGTCTGAAAGTTCCAGAATACACAAAAATGGTAAGATTGATGTAGCAATCAGTATTCGATCAATACCTTACTCAAGTTGTTGTTTTTTTCCAGAATTTTGCAACATTCAGTTTTCTGTACTGTGACAGAACATTTCCGTCAAAAGGTCTTGTAAGCAATCTCAGTAATGTTATTATCTATATGGATCGTCAGGCCTGAACCTATTATGAGCAAAAATATAGGCAGAAAATCAAATGTCACATATTATGCTCTTTTTACTTTGAAGTATTTTGGAGACACATATGAGTAAAACAATAATGCTCATGTTTTGATTTATTGGTCNNCCGTCCCTGTCTTTCGGATGAGACAGTAAAAACCGAGGTCACGTGTCACGGTAGGTGTTGGCACGTTAAAGAACCCTCCCTGCTTTACTGCCAGTAGTGCCGAGCATACGCAAAGTTTGCTGCCCTTCACCGGCATACGGTGACGTCTCCATATGAGTGAAATATTCTCGAGTGGGACGTTAAACATCAATACCATACCATACCCATACCAAGTTCCACGATATTTTAGTCGTTTTGTGGAACACAGTTTTTATATCTGAGGGAGAAAATATCCCGATTACTGTATACAAGTTGAAGACCACAGGTCTACTGGGAGTAAGCCAGCAAGTATTATCTTAGTATAAAAACCACTTACAAACCAGGGACAATTTTCACACACACAAAAAATACTCGTAATCGTAAGTGAGCATTTTTTCAATATACAGTATTGCATATTATCATAAAACCGCAGAGCTCGAAGACCTAGCCATTACATCTGCATTTTTATTATGAGGAAGAGATATTTATGTGCATTTTGGTCTATTTACCTCCAGTATTTTACAGCTTGATGGTGACGTCAAGGGAAAGAAAATTGGGATTCTTAAGGAAGGGTTCGAAGAAATTGAACCGGATGTCGCCGACTTTGTGCGCACAGCAGCCATTAAAATGTCCAAATTAGGCGCAGAAGTAAGCGAGGTATCTGTACCTATGCATAATGATAGTAAGTATACTACCTTATTCAACACATAAAGTATTGTATTTACAATTTCATTGACGCTTTAATATTCGTTATATTTTTAATTAGTAAGACATCACGAAGATATAAAGTTCAAACAATTTCTTTAAGCCGGTGAATTAGATAAAATACGCGTGTCATATTCGAAGGGTAACTAAACAAATAATGTGAACTTTTATATGTCTTCAAATATATTGTTTTATGATATTATATATACATCACATTTTAGACCCCCCCCCCCCCTTTTAAGAGTTCACAATGTTATCACAAACATTCCTTTTTCTTTTTGAATCAAGGTAATGCTATATGGGCAGTTATTGGTCTAGAAGGATTTTACCGTACGGGGCTAAGAGGAAACGGTAACTGGTTGTTTTGTATTATTGTTTAACGTCCCACTCAAGAAGTTTTCACTATATGGAGACGTCACCATGTGTCGGTAAAGGGCGAGAAATTTTCACATATAGCCCTAGAGAAGGGAGGGTTCTTTAATGTGCCGACACATACTGTGCCACTGGACCTCGGTTTTTACTGTCTCATCCGACAGACAAGGGCAGTGTACCACAACGTGGCTTGGGCTCGAACCCCGGACCTCTTGATTCGAAGTTACACACGCTAACCACAAGGCCACGACGGCCCCCGGAAATGGTAACGATATCTAAAATATCACAGACTCCTAGGTGCCCTAGCTCGATAACGGATACCGCAATGTATCGTTTCACCAAAGTATAAGATTTGCTGCAGTATTCATCTCCTCATATATCATCAATTAAATCCGCTTTTATATGCCATTTGACTCTCTCTGCGTATCAAACAGTCTGTATTTTATCAAAAATGATAGTCATCGTTTCGATAATTTGGTCTAGTTTTTAGGCTACAAAACATCAAAGCATACTAGGCACATAGTATTGAATGTTCCGTGCAAAAAACACTATAGGATATACCCGGCAAGAGATCTATCACTTCACAGTTCGAACCGCAACATTTTATGCGAATTTAAAATTCCTCACCCATTTAATTCTCATCTGTAGCTTGAGGATAAAATGAAGTGTTTTTAATTAGTGTTTACAATAATTTTGATATCATTTCAATAAACTTGATTGGCTTAAGATAGTATACATTGCAAATACGGGTCTCTTGGCATTTGACATCTGACTCCAATATCTCGTCCGGGTAAAGGAAAACCTAGGAGCGAAGCTGACCCCTTGACCTCTTTGTCTTGTCTTGAAGTTAGGCCTTTTCACAAAGAATCTTACAATGAAAAAAATCTTTGAAATCTTTGAATGCATAAAATTTGAGTTTTGATTATTTGACATATTGTTTCTTCAATATGATAAATTTATAGTCACATTCCGATTTATGACGTCATAAAAAAAGATTTCAATAGAATTGGTCGTTTTTTTACGCAATATTGTAGAAATATCAAATGTTGGAAAGAATACGTTAATTACGATTGCAAGTGACTTTAACTTTTAAATTGTTTGTTTGTTTGTTCGATTTTTTTAATCGACCTTGCTCTGTAGTCGTGGCCGGATAGGTGTTTTTTTTATCAATTTATTCACTATACTTTTTCAATAGATGCAATATATAATACATATAAACAAATTATAACCTTCACACATGTATTGTAGGAAATGGTTATGGATGGAAAGGACATTATGCTCTTTCCTTGCAAGAGGCCATGGCAAAGGGGTACAACCTTCGAAGCTTCGATCTGTCAATTCCTGTCAAACTATATACAGTTCTAGGAGAGTATATCGACAGGCATTACCAAAATAAATTCTATGCTAAAGCTCAGAACCTGAATATGCGTCTGACAGAAGCCTACAACGAAGCTCTCAAAGAATACGATGTTTTGGTGATGCCGACACTAAGAGGGAAGCCGTACAAATTACCAAAACAAAATGACAGCTTGGCAGGTATGTGATCTATTTCATATGATATGGATTTTCAAAAAGAAAATAATACATAATAGTCAGCTGATTTTGTGAGTTTGTTAGGTCCCGATTCAGTATCTTTCACTTATATCAAGACACTAGCGAAAGCCATGGGCTTCAAACTTTGGACTATGCGCATCATACTTGATGATTGAGCAGTCCATAATTCTTTTACCTATCAATACATTGCGAAATCAGCGGGCTTTTTCACAAGGAATCTTACGTTAAAAATCACTCGTAGTCGTAAGTGTAAGAAATTCTATTGTTGTTTATTTGACAAATTCTTAATGTAATTCAATAAATTTAGTCACAATCTGATTTATATAACTTATGTAAATCAATTTTCATCAGAACTGGTCAATTTTATCTTAAAATGTACAAAATATGGTCAATTGAAAAACTACTAACTTACGATTAAAAGTGATTTTGATCGTAAGATTTTTTGTGAAAAAAGGTCCCAGGTGTTTTGCTGTCTTATCAGAAGGAATGTTGTGGCTTGTTGGATTGGACTTTGAAAACCAAGATCCCGCCTGACACTGTTAGCATTATAAAGACAAAGGCTCCCTAATGTTCATGAAGTATAATCAATACTTCCCAGAGATGTTGCGGATGGAATAAATACGTTAAGTTTTGATAATTGCTTGAATTGAATAATGAAGTGCATGTATTTATATTCAACACTACTAGTCTGCACATGATTTCGTCTGCCAAATGCGTATGCTTATAGGACGTTTAAATCGTATGCTTATCGTTTGCACATGTACCCGAACTATCTGTAGGGGAATTCATTTCAATTTACAAATTTGAATTTTCCTAATGTGTAAGTACCCGTGGAAAGCCCATGGTGTTCCTGGGAAATATTATCTATATCTTTCAAATGTTCGGTGTCTTGCATTTATGTATTTCGGTGTAAGTTTCTTTAATCTCCTATTTTATATTGGAACCGAGGAAAATATAAGTATAGTGATGTAAAATCTGGGTTGCCCTGCAAGGTTTGAAACAATACCATTTATGAATTAAATCATACACCACAGAACGTTGCTCTAGCATAAACCTGTTCTTACTGAGGTATATACATGTGTTGAGACTCCATCTCAATTAAAGAGAAAACTGAGAATGTTTTTATTTCTGTTTTAGATGTATTCAAGCATTCGTTTGGTATGTGCCGAAATGGATCGGCGTTCAATCTGACGGGGAATCCGGCTCTGACGATAAATGCCGGAACTCTGGATGGTCTTCCATGTGGTATGATGATGGTAGGACGCATGTTCGATGAGGTCACACTCTTACAAATCGCCCAAGCGTTTGAGAATATGTGAGAAAAGGGAAATTAAAATAAAAGTAAAGCTAATACAATGCTAGTGTATGGTTATTTCATAGTTCCACACAGGTACATGTTTATTTCATTTATACAGAGATGTCGCCGAGTTCTGGTGATGGGCTTTTTTTTTGTCATTGTTCAGCACATGGGTATATTGAGCATCGAGGGATATATAACGTGCTGAAATGACACCAGGAACACGGATTTATCCAACGGACAAGAAAAGCCATGTTTGTAAACATGGATCCTCCCATACGTCACAAAATAGGGACATCCATATTGTGAAAGGAATATAATTCAAATTGGCGCCAAATTTGGAGAAACACATTTTATATGTGAAAACTATGACACATATAGTCTATGTAACCTGTTTTAAGTAACTGTGCAAAGGAAGTAGCAAAACTGGTGATATTTGGTTCCTAAGTTCAGGATATTGATATATGGAAATTCTGATTGGATAACATGCACTTATGTCGCATAAGACAGTTAGTCATATAACTCTTTGGACCGCTAGAACATGTTAGACTATACAATTAAAAGCATATGGCCAAAGTGAAAGCTTCTAAAATCTCTTGAAGATAAAGTGAGATTCCAAGAGGGATCATTTGACACAAAACAATCTACCCATAGATCATTTATGCAAGCGTTTCAAATACGATAAAGCAGGGTCTGATTTATCTTACATTTTTGGAATCTACCTGTAATATAAAATAACACCCTATACCCTGGCTTCGTTCATTTATTTATTTCGCAATATTGTAATGTTTAAAATAAAAATAAGTTCATGAACTTCACGCGGATGCGATAATCTGTCTTTATCGGGCAGTAGAACGAGTAACCTATTTCTAAAAGTGGGCGGTCAATCGTATACCAGCAACATTCAATTTGAAAGTTTGGTCTCTCTCTCTCTCTCTCTCTCTCTCTCTCTCTCTCTCTCTCAATGCCTGTATTGGACTTACAATTTTCACACTTCACGGCAATTATGGTATTTCAGCTGTGAGGGATGTTCAACATACCGATACCAACTGACCTCTGATTTCCTTTCGAATACCAGAGACAGGAAAAGCTAGTCGAACCTGTCGAGGTTCTAGCCCAAGACCTTCCAGCATGAAGTCGCTGAGCCACCAATGCTCTGGCACAAATTTGATTTATATTCCAATGTAAACCTCTTACAGTAGCATGATACACAAGTTATATGACTATTTTACAAAGCAAACTCTGAATCACAGATCTTGATGTACACCTATTTCTGGGATTCGTTTTGTTTTAAACATAAACAGGTTGTTTAAACATCATAATACATGTATATCATATTGGATTCTGGTTTGGAAATATGTATTCCCTGGTAGAATAAAACAAAGTGGATTTATAAGAGGGGTTGTGTCAACGAACGCCCGTGTAAGTATACTGCGGTTTTTTCAAGGCGGAAGTTATACTGGATTAGAGCAGATTATTTTTTTTATTTCCTTGTTACATTATAAACTACATACATGTATGATTGCCAATTCTAGCGAGAGCTTCGTCGCGTCGCAGGCTAGACAGAAACCACACACTATTTACTACAGCTCATATATAGCCTGGAAAATACTCAACAATATACTTTCAGGTATTTCATTTTAATATATTTGATCATGATTTTAAACTTCGAAAACAGATCGACTATACATGTATTTAGATAGAATGCCTTGTAATTCGTGTACATGGGAAACGTACCTGCCAAGGGAGTCCCATATAAGAAGGTGAAGGTGACGAACGATGATAGATCTCATAATTCCTATAAGGAAGATTTGACCAAACACGGATTCCTGGGTATACCAGAGGTGGGATCAGGTGTCTAGCAGGAGTATGCATCCATTGTCAGCTGGTCACATCCGCCGTAGGCCCTATATCTTGGCCAGGTAGACGGAGTAACCCATAAAATTCTAGAAGAAGACTAAAATGTTGAAAAAAAATACCAACAGAAGTGTGTTTAAATGCATGTGTATGTGAGAATGTGATAGTATGTATGGACGTTACAATGTTAGGCATATGTTTTGCTCTTGCTTATTTACTATGAAAACAGGAATGAGAGCGTATGACAATAATTTAAAATATGTTTAGAATATTATAATTATATGTAGTGTGTAAGTGAATGTTACTTGTCTTGTATGTCTTTGTAATGTCATAAAAGTAAGAAAAAAAATAAAATTCTAGATCCTTAAAGATATGCTGCATTGGTACGAAAACCGTGTAATTTATCAAGATAGTTCTAAGTGGAATGTTCCAGCAATATGTCCTTGATGATTGTTATTCATTTGACTGCCCTTGGTTGCAACATAGTGACAGATGTTGCATGCAACCAAGACATGCTCTCATGTCTGCTTTATCATTGTTTAACGTAATTATAACTAGATTTTGGAAATCACAGAAAGCTGGTATAGAGCTTTACAGTTTTGACGCATGCTTGGCACTTAAGTGGTGAGGGATTTTTTTTAACAAGTATCAACAGTATTAATTGTGACCTCTGATTTTATGGTCCCATCCAGAACCGTAATGGTTCCACGGTATATACAATCAATCAACAAACCATTGTACCATCCAAACGACCAACAAACTCTTCGTCAAATGGCGAACGGACAGTTTCTTCTTATGACTTAGGTTTGTCGAGACTGGGATTCAAATCCGATTATTCTTTACGTGAGACAAACGCTCTGACAACAATATAAACGACATCTTCAACATACTTGCCAAGTCTCCCGCATAAATACGGAGACTCCCTATTTTTACGTAAAATTTTGACAATTTCCTGTGAAAAAAAATCCATTTCTCCCCGTGAAAAACTTTTATTTTCCTTTTTTCGTAGTAGAATTTGAAATCTCCCCCATACAATTGAAAAACCTCCCCAATTTTGCAAGGTTGGCTAGTCAGATTCAAAGAGATGCTTGATTGCCCCGTCAACTGGTCTCACCCCTCTTTTGTGTTTACATGCACTGTCCTTTTACCACTCTATTTCTTCGCATCTTTTTTCAGTTGATATGAACTACAGTTGATTTCGCTTTTAAGACCACCCAAGTGACTGGCAAGACTTGATCTGATTAGTGACGTGGTCTCCCTAGTGAGGTGAAAAAAGCTTTGAGGAGTGAATAAACAGAGTTTTTTTTATGGTATTTAATGGTGTCAAATGTTTGTATCGTTCTGACCAAAAACGTACACCATACTCAC
>JACSZP010034754.1:0-10298 GCA_016161895.1 Pinna nobilis
AAAGGTCAAGGTCACAAGACTCTGTTCCTTGAAAATGGTTTCTGCACAAAAACTCAAGTGCCTGTGGGTCTACAATGTTGGTACTTCACACATGGGTTGCCTATGACTCAAGGAGGATCCCTATTGATTTTGGGGTCAGAAGGTCAAAGGTCAAGGTCACAAGACTCTGTTCCTTGAAAATGGTTTCCGCACCATAACTCAATTGCCTGTGGGTGTACAATGTTGCTACTTCACACATGGGTTGGCTATGACTCAAAGAGGATCCCTATTGATTTTGGGGTTCAAAGGTCAAATGTCAAGGTCACACACATAACTCCTGTTCCTGGAAAATGCTGCCATGGGGGTATAAGTCCCGTTAGGACAATTCTAGTTGTTTTTGTTTCTCTTTCTCTTTCAATCTAAATCTGTTTCTTTCCTCTTTGTGTCTATCAATATCTCTCACCCTCTTTCCTTACCCTAAAAATGTGTATCTCTCTTTGTATTTTTCACCTAGACACACACACACACTCTCTCTGTGTTTATCAATATATCTCACCCTCTTTTCTCACTCTCTAAATCTATCTCTTTGTATTTTTCATCATACACTCTCTGTCTGCCTTTCTATCCCTATCATTCTTATTGACTCTCTTCAATCAACTGTATATTTAACCTTTCTCTCCTCCTTTATCTTGATATGTATTTCATTCTTTTTGTCTATGCCTCAAACAAATACTCTCTCTCTCTCTCTCTCTCTCTGGAACAAATAATTATAGATCTAACAATAATCAACAGTAAGCTCCTTTCATTATCTATTTTGTTTTTTTGCTAGTTATTTTATTTTCATTGATATCTTTTATTTTCAGCTGGATTGAAAGCGGGTGTTTTTGGTGCAGTTGGATTTGCCCTGTTCTCCACAGCAATAGACTTTTATTTCCGACACTGACACCTGGACATATCTAGGTCATCGTGCTTCATTTCCACTCATGAAAGTTTTCTAAACATTTTGATTTTGTAAATAGATCTCATCACCATGAAGATTGTGAATAAGATTTGTAGATGTGTAAATATGTGTATATATTGTATGCAATATATTGATTTTATCAAATATATGAATTTATATGTTATTTTGTTTATCTCACCTCTGATAAATGGGATACAAGTCTTGCCTCATGATTATTGGACTCCTTCTTTGTCTAGTTCATTATCACAAGGTCTTTTCAGCCTTTTGTCTAACTATTCATACAGCCAGCATACATTTCCACTAATAAACACCTGTGTTATGTAACTGATGTCTGTGCATGGTCAAATTTCTATTCTTACAAATAGTCTAGGCAGCTGTGGCCATGTGTTAGCATGTTTGCCTTCTGATCGAGAGGGCGCTGGTTCCAATTAGTGCCATGCTGTGGTTGGCTGTCCCTGTCCTTCAGATGAGACAGTTCAAACCCAGGTCTTGTATCACAGTAGGCATTGGAACATTAAAGAACTCTCTAATTATAGAGCACCAATTATAAGAATGTGCCTTCTAGAGTTCTGAAATAATAGTTCCTGATCAAAGGTACACACACGGTATTCTATGACTAATTGAATAAGAAAAGCGAAAATAACTTTATATTTTATTCCTTCATCCTGATTATTTATTGCGAAACAAATTCATATTCAAACTTGAGACGACAATGAATGCATTTGATACAACACACTTTTGATACTCTGTGAATTTGTCTCTCAACTGAGAAACATGAACGTGTAATAGACAACTACATTTTGAGCAAATTTGACAGTCGTTGAACGAGTGAAACACTTCTCTTATTGAGGTCTGGAAAAAAGAGTGGAAAACTAAGTTATTTTTCGATTTACATAAGGTTAATGAAGATTCCTATCATTTTGATTATACCATAGGCATAGAACCTATAGAATAAATATATTCTTCAAGGTTTTAGTATTCTGAATACCTCCCTCCAACATCTCTTCCCATTGGGATTCCAAGAACAGGGTCAACACCTTGGTAAATAGCACCAGGATTTTCTATTTGGTCTGTAAAAGGCATGGCTCTTTTCCCGAAATTGTAGCCATTTCCAAACACAAATGGACGTTTCCCAAGGCGATATGTCCCTCCAAGTACAAACGGACGTTTTTCCATTTCATCTCCTAAACCCGTAGCTTCACTGCTGATCGTCTGCTCGTCTTGTATAGCGTCTAATTCGCCTCGCTTTCCGAATTTGTAGGATCCTAGCACGAAAGGCCGCTTTCCAATTTTGAACCCATTATTCATTACAAATGGTCTTTTTTCGAACGGAACACTTTCTTCCAAACCGGAATCTCGTTTTCCAAAATTGTAACCCCCGCCAAATACAAAAGGGCGTTTGCTGATATCTGTTTCAACAAAATTATCCTGCGTTCTTTTCCCAAATCTGTAATTATTGCCAAACACAAATGGTCGTTTTTCAAGATCGCTGTCGTCATGGAATTCTATTGGCACGGCGTCGGCAAGGTCATTCTCATTTTCAAATGCACGCTTTCCAAATTGGAATGATCCACTGGATGTGAAAGGCCTCTTTCCAAACGTATATCCATTCGTAAAAACGAACGGCCGTTTCTCAATACTTTCTTGGTCTTCGTCGAAATTTCTCTTTCCAAAAAGGAAGGGACTTCCATATGTGAAAGGTCTCTTACCCAAATTGTAGCCATTAGAAAACACAAAGGGTCGCTTCCGTATGTAATCCACCATATCTTCTGTTATTCGTTTACCAAACTGGAATGATCCCCCGGAGGTGAATGGCCTCTTTCCAATATTAAAACCATTTGAAAACACGAACGGTCGCTTTGATATTTCCTCTAGGTCAGTGGGTACCCTTTTACCAACCTGAAATGACCCACCGGAGGTGAATGGCTTCTTTCCAATATTAAAACCATTTGAAAACACGAACGGCCGCTTTGATATTTCTTCCAGGTCAGTGGGTGCCCTTTTACCAAACTTAAAAGAAACCCCAGACGTAAAAGGCCTTTTGCCCAGATTATTATTGTACGAGAAAACGAAAGGTCGCTTGCTGGGACTATCGGCTTCGTCATCTGGTACTCGTTTACCGAACTTAAAAGATCCCCCTGACGTAAATGGCCTCTTTCCGAAACCGTAGCCACTAAGAACAAACGGACGCTTTTGCAATATCTGATTAAAATCATCTACGTACATAGAGTCATCGATTGAGTCCGTACTTGAACGTTTCCCAAACTTATAAGGATTAGAAAACACGAAGGGGCGTTTTCTTGTGTTGTCGGTGTCGGAACTGGCGGATCTCGTATCAGGAATTCTTCCACCTAAAACAAATGGTCGCTTAGCCAAATCGATGCCATCGTAATTTACAACATTACTAGAATCGAACTCGCCACCCTCATCTGCAGTAGATTCCAGACCCTTACCGGTCGCAAACCTTCGTCCTAGTAATCTTTCCAATGACAGTTCCTTAATCAGTTGATAGAGTTGTTCGAGTCCTATTTTACCATTGTCGGAATCATTTGGGTGGCTGACAGGTTTTATCAAAGCTTCCTCATCATCGACGTTTGTTGGCGAGGAGCCTGAAACAAAGACAGAGTATTGCTTAGTATTTAAATTTAAATAATATTTTCTATTGAACAGGATGAAATCTTCAGTACATTATGAACAAATTCTTAACAAACTAAAGGTTATACTTGGTGCCAATTTCAACAGAAATCAAATAATTACCGTGGCATTCTTTTACAATGTATGCAGTAGTCGTCGTAGTTGTCGTATTGTTGTTTAACGTCCCACTCAAGAACATTTCACTCATATGGAAACGTCACTGTGTGCCGGTGAAGGGCGACAAATTTTGCCTATGCTCGGCACTTAAGGCAGTAATGCAGGGGGGGGGGGTCTTTAATATGCCAACACCTACTTTCTCAAGGGACCTCGGTTTTTACGGTCTCACTCGAAAAACAGGGATGGTCAAACGCAGCTTAGCGCTGCGCGGATTCGAACCCTGAGCCCTTCGATTAGAAGTCGAGAACACTGACCACTCGGCCCCCTCTATCTATCAGTATTGTAGGCTTTATCAACCTCACTTCTATAGGATACCACGTGAATGATAGACCAATTAAAGCCAAACAGGGTGGTCTCAAAGCGTGATTTATCCATGCCAACGTTTATACTCGCGAAAAAATGTAGAGCGAGTATTTCGGAAAAAAAAGATCCCCACAAAATTCCTGGCTTCACAGTATCTAATAAACAAAGATTCAGGCAAACGCCCATTGTTATGATTCTTTTCTGTAAAAAAATTAAGTGAAGACCTGTCATATATATGTGACCCTGTTTGGTCCTTCCCATGGATGGTCTCATAAAACAGCTTCGATTGTATTTCAAATGCAGGGGAGAGATAACAGCTACTAGGATATGAATTTATTCATTTTCATCTTTCTTTTGCAATTTATACTAATACTAGTATATGTTTGATACTCTGTTACATTTAAATTTCCTATCAAACCTCTCTGAGGTCTTCATTTGAAGTTTTTGCTTATTTGTATGTCGAGTTGAAGCAAATGGAATGATATATTGAATTTGAGTTTGACTGCGATATGGAATTGACTAATTTTGGTAATCAAATAAAACCCATTTAGAAATTCTCTTAAACCTATTGTGTATTCCTAATTTTCATCATTCACTCCGATGCGATATAACTGATTGGAAAATGACATTGAGTATCTTCTAAGATAATTACTAACTATATTGGTTTTTGATATGATAGCCAAGATTCCGTCGGTAAACTGTAGATGAAGAAAAAAGTAAAGAAATTGAAAACTATCGTTGATGTTTTACCTTGATTAATAAAAAACGACAGCTTACAAGTTAACTTTCATTCATGTCTCACAAGTCATTTCGATTCACGTAATATAAGAACATGCATATGTCCAGGGATGGGGTCCAACTTTTTAAGGGGGTTCTAACTTGTGGTAAGGAAAAACCCAACCCTATTAAAAGGAGAATCTTAGCACAATTGACCAACGGTGGTACATATGTACATTGTATATATTTGCCGATTCCCGGACCCCCTTGAACCCTTATAGAGCCGCGCATGTGAAAATTTCAAGGCCTATTTTGTTACTTTGATAGAGTTTTGTTATCATAATTCTGTATTTCAAATTGGTTTTTGCTTGTTTTACAGATGATTTCTTAAAGATACTTTTTGATATTCTAAAATGTACTTATTGCTGCTAATCTTTGATTTTTCAAACTTGATACATCTGATAAATTTCAAAATGTTTCACTTTGTATTACATTCAAAATTTTGGCCTCTTCTGATTATCATATAAGTCATATGGAGTGAATATTTAGCAGCCTTAGATTATTTCTTTCTTTCTAAGGCGACATGGGATAACCAATCACATCTTTCTCAAGGTTGAGGATTAAAGTGCGTTTTGTCACAGGACTGGTGTTTTCCTTTTCATAAAATGCGGACACACAATCGAGGCACAATTCAATATTTGTTTGCATGTCCAAGGCAGACTACATAGTTAATAAAACCCGAAACTCTTAAACTAAATCCGAAATAATTTTCATAAAAAGAAACATTCTTCACCGTGATGTTATACACTAGTAGCTAAATATACTTTGATTATTGCCTAATTGGAGCCCTGACTGCATTGATTACTTAACTACTAATCCTAGAGAAATGAACATAATTATAAAAAAGTAGGAATGCATACACGTATATTAAATTCTTTGAAATTCATTAATCACTGAAAACTGATTTCCAATTTAAAGTCTTAGCCGATTCATTCGACTGATTGTTTTGACAGAGTTTATCAAAACTAATCTTAGCTTATTATGTTTCCAGTCATGGGTCTCCTTGTTGTAAAACAGTTAATTCGTCAAATCACAAGGAATTTGACACGTCTGACATTTTTGATGCCCATTTCAGCATTGATTCTTGTCTCATTTTGAAATAATTCGATTCTGTGTGGACATATTTAAAACCCATGAAGGGTTTCAAATTCCATTGCTTCTTCTCGAAATGTCTTGGCATCAATCACCGAGGAATCTTTACTGTGCAAATACTAACTGTGACATGTATTGTTTTGCATAAAATTGTTATTTAACGTTCCATTCAAGAAACTTTAACTTATGGAGACGTTACCGTGTACTGGTGAGGGGCCGTGGAGCGGGGGTGGGGGTGTCTTTAACATGCCAATACCTACTGTAACAGAAAACCTCTGTTTTAACTGTCTCATCCGAAGAACAGGGACAGCCAACCACGGCGTGGCTTAGATTCGAACCCCGGACATCTCAGTCAGGACGTACAAGCTAACCACTAGGACACGACGGCCCCGACTGTGACATGTGAACTTGGTTCCCATAAAAATAACAGTGCTCACTGCAAGTAATACGCAATGGGTGTACGAACAACTCCATCCTAGCCTAAATCCGGGTTTATGCGCGATAATTTTATCTTAACTTATCTATGCAACATTTACTAGTCGCGAAAATAATTTCATCGATTATCACAAAAAATCGACATCAGCTTGCATCACACAAAATTGGCCCGAAAAATATTAATGACCGCTTACGAAATACAATCTCGCAAATAAATAATACACAATCGGTTCGTGAAGATAAAGTTTCGCGAACCTTCTTAGATAAACAGTATTTTGATTGAACTAGTATTAATGTAAATCGGACCTTGACCTTTCGCAAATTAGGCAAGCGCTCTAGTGACATGACCTGCATATCTTGTATGTCACTAGATAAGTACACATTGACCGTAAGTGCCGTTCACGAACCAAAGGAGTAGGCCCACGAAGGGTCAAAATTGGCCCTGTGAAATGGCCAAAATGAAACCACTGTATTGATAAATTTTCTGCATTAAAGATAGTATGGGTATGGAATGTTACCAATGTTGAAAAATGTTTGAGTTTTATATCTGGGTGCTGGAGACCCCTCCCCAAATTACATGAAATACAAGAATTTGCTTAAAATTACCATATTTTGGGGACAAAATCCTCACATTGTAGATAGAGTACAAGCCTGCCCCAACATAATTTAGTGTCAGTTTAAATATAATATCACGAAGTTATTTATTTTGATAAAATTTTAGTCGGGCAGACCTGAGCTCATACCTAATTTTTTTTTTTTTTTTACTAATTCATGAAACAGCCATTTTAAGCTATTTGGCACGTTATAATGATGGGAAAATGCTGCACAAATGTTTCTGGAGTGAAATATTTGAAAACAATTTGCTGTAAAACAACAGATAAATATCCAAAATGTCTTTTAGTTGTATGTTTCACCCGCACTCTATGACGTCTCCAAATAAGTGAAATATTCTTGAACAGAGCGTTAAACAACGATACAGCTTTCCGTTTAGTAGTACTTCCAGTACTTTGATTTTACATATTTTTATAAGTTTATTTATTTGTCCAAAATCTTGGGTTCCATAGGTAAAAATGAAAGTCAAATGAATCTTTACACTCAATGTGTAAATGTGCTCTTTGATTTATGTGAGATTAGTAAATTTCTGCCACAGGGCCGATTTTGACCCTTCCTGTGCCTATTCCTTTGTCGTCAGCAATGACGGTCCATTTAAGTGAAAGATTCTTTAGGGGGCGCCATATATCAGTAGGCCTACAACAAACACGGTAAGTGCAAATTTAAGATGCAGTTATGATTCAGGGTCTTGCTTATTGTGCATGTCTGCAGTCAAACAATTTATTATGAAAGACATTCATATAAGATCTTGTTTAAATAACGTCTGAAGTGCACTCACGATTAATTTTCCGGGATTCATAAAATGCTTTTACTTTGTGTGTACAAGAAAATTGCATCAACTGTACAGTGATTTGATTGTCTTCTTCAAATATCGTCGGTGAATCGCGACAATCATGTTAAAACGTTTGACTTAGCAGAAAATCAATGCCTAAACAACTTCTACCAAAATAAGCAGGGCCTATGATGATGTTAAGAGTGCTGCATTTGACATATTGCTGATATTTAGCCATTTTCAAATGCTAAAACCTATTTTACGACCACGATGAATTATTCCACACCCTTCTCTTGTTTTTCAAATCATTCACGCAGAGAATTATGGCCAGTGACGGATTTATCTTCACCCTGCTTCATTTACAATATTCATTGGTAATTACTTATGCCATTGAATCGCTGTTTTACTACTTATTATTCAATCCCGATGTTTATCTGCCTCGGTCATTCAGTATCTTCTATGTTTCCTCTCCAACATACAGTTTAATCTGCCTTAGCGAGCCACTGAATTAAATGAAAACCTGTCTTATGTGACCTAAATGAGAGGTTCCTCAAATTGGTTTTCTCTATATGAATTACATAAATTAAGAGACCACTTGTCGCATGTGACCATTGTTCCCTTGACGGTCTCTTAAATCAGGTTCGACTGCACAAGGAAATCTATCAACAAAGGCCACTCCAGGGACTAGAAAAAAGGGCGATCGTTCACTGTAATTTTAGTTTAATTCGCGAGACTTTTCTTTTCGCTTGAATACGAGGAATTTTGCGGTCACGAATATATGTTTCTCGCTTTAACTTCTAATACTACATTAATGTTTCACAACATATTTCACAACAAAAACCCTATAATCTGATATTCATGAACTATATATACTTGAGATAATGCTTATAACCATTGTATTAAAGTTATACATGTTGTTGGTGTTGTTGTTGTTGTATTGTTGTTTAACGACCCGCTCAAGAATCTTTTACTCATATGGAGACGTCACTGTGTGCCGGTGAAGGGGGACACATTTTGCCTATGCTCGGCATTGCTGGCCGTAGAGCAGGGAGAGTTCTTTAACGTGCCAACACTTTTTGTGACACGGGACCTCGGTTTTTACTGTCTCATCCGAAAGATAGCGACGGCCAACCGTGGAGTGGCGCTGTGGTATTCGAACCCCGGATCCTTCGATTCGAAGTCGAACATGCTAACCACTGGACCACGGATTTACGCGGAAGTGACCGTAAAGCCAATTCTGAGCGCGGCTGACTCTATGCATTATTTAATCAATATTCCGATGTGTTTCAAAAAACGTATACTTCTTTTGGTTCAGCTATATATAAAACTATGCTCACAGTCCTACAGATGGATTTGACAGAACCATTTATTTTAGAATTTTTTGCGGTTCCTTGAAAGAACTTATCATTCTTTCTTAATGAAAATTGCTTCAAAAAGTGTAAAAGGATACATAAATATTCGCCGAAAGGGACAGATAACAGATTATACGAAGACACATATATACGGCAAGATAAGGGATACAATTTACAAAAATAAGAAAATGAATGAAATGCTCTGACGAAAGTGAAATAGAAACCCCCTTTCACTGAAAAAATAACAAGAGCACTGAGAAACACAAAGGGGTATTCAAAAAATCGAAGTCCTAACAGATACGACAAGATAAGCTGGGAACAATAACTGTCTCAACGTGGGAAACAATTGTAAATCCCTTATGAGATGGGTCCAGGTGTCTGGAAGAAGTCAACGTGCCCTGTTGGCATGTCATAACCGTTGCAAATGTCAAATGTCATCAAAACTAAATGATTCTTAACAATTCAGAACTTCTAGGTTCTGGACATTTTCATTGCACACTTCAACTTTCTGCAAAATATCTGCAGCAGATACTATTTTTAACTATTACTCGGGAACACACGCCGTGTGTATGATAAAATATGTCATCTTCACCTCTAAATCGCAAACACAAAAATGTTTGTAAAGCTGCACATCTTTTCATTATTAATCGGGGAGAAAATAAAAGCTTAATATGAAATTATTAGGCATTGTTATACTCTTTTGATTTGAAAAATGATTTGATTTATTGCTCATGAATACAACGAATATTTCAATTATAACTATTTGGCTTGTTGCCAATTTTATGTCAAAGTGATAACATCACCTTGGTGACTGCTAAAAGAAAAGCTGAACTGATAAAAAAAGCCACTAAATTCTCTCTCTCTCTCTCTCTCTCTCTCTCTCTCTCTCTCTCTCTCACACACAACTTAACGAATACATTCGGTACCGGTCTTGTGGAAAATAATCGTTGTTTTAAAGTTGTTCATTGTATCAAATGGAATAGGTAAATACAAGGTCTTGGATATTCCGTATAAATCGAACATTCAGCGACGAATAAACTTTATGAGCAGATACAGTGTAACCTGCCTTAGTGACCAACTGAATTAAAGCAAAGGGTGTCTTATGTGACCTGAATGTAATGCCCCCAAAATGGTTTTCCTAGATAAATCACCTGAATTAAGAGACCACCTGTCATATGTGACCCTTTTTGCTCCTTCCTTTGAA
>JACSZP010034759.1:0-12571 GCA_016161895.1 Pinna nobilis
GTCATTTATACATTTGTAGCAAAACCTAATAATTTCAGTTTGTCAATGAAATCCTCTCAGCAGAGACGGCTCGCTTTTTCTGTATTCCAGGTAAGAAACCATGTCACAGTAGGTGCTGGTATATGTTAAAGAACCCCCACTATTCAATGGCTGTATGTGCTAAGTAGAGGCAATAGCCCTTCACCAGCATACGGTGACATCTCCATGAATTTGAACAATTCTTGAGTTGTTGTTGTTCTTGTTGTATTGTTGTTTAATGTCCCACTCAAGAATCTTTCACTCATATAGAGACGTCACCGTGTGCAGGGAGAGCAGGGAGGATTCTTTAACGTGCCGACACCTACTGTGACACGAGACTTCAGTTTTTACTGTCTCATCCGAAAAACAGGTACAGCCTACCGTGGAGTGGCGCTGCGGGAATCGAACCCTGGACCCTTCGATTCGAAGTCAAACACGCTAACCACTCCGCCACGGAGGCCTACGATTCTTGAGTGGGACATTAAACAACAATGCATAACCATGACTGCTAGCTTGGACTTACATGTAAATATCTACATACAGGGTCTGTTGATTGGTTTGGTTGTACTGTTGTTTAACATCCCACTCAAGAATCTTTCACTTAAATATGGAGGCAATATTCATAATATATGTATGTATATATTATGTATATGTATATGTAATATGTATGTATATATTATGTATATTGTATATGTATATGTAATATATGTATTCTTAATATACATATTTCACTTAAATATGGAGGCACGCATGTACATATAACCGTATGCCAGTTAAAGGGGACAAATTTTGCCTCTGCTCACCTTATGGCCGTAGAGCAGGGAGGGTTCTTTAACGTGCAAACACCTACTGTGACACAGGACCTCGCTTTTTACTGTCTCAACTGAAAGACAGGGACGGCCAGAATCTGGCTCAAATCCAAACCCAGAACCTCATGATCAGAAGGGTCTGTTGAATTTCTTAATGCAGAGGAAGAGGTTGGGGTATAATTTAGTATACTACATGCACAAGCAACTTACCAGTGCTGCTCATTTCATGAGCCTCCATGCCTCGCTCAGCAAGCACAGGGCGAGGTGCAGAAGTCTGTAAGCTCTGCCTGTACAGTGTATTCTCAGGTGGGTTTGTGGGCGGGTTCTCCTGGGGCTCTGGGGACACACGATTTTGCACTGACATTTGCTGAACCTGTAAAAGAATAATAATCACTGATCACTTAGAAACTCGACAAGGATTTAGTTTGTGTAATAGTCAAGTAAAATGGGGCAGCCATGGCTCAGTGGTTAGCAAGTTTGTGTTAAGAACTTGACGNNACTGTGTGGGGCAGATTACTTGTACCGGTATGTTCCCCCCTCTTTAGGTCATTCCATTTATGGAGTGCAACTAGTAGAATCACAAATGGAACACTCGGTTCAATCCGGTCCAAGTGGTCTTAAGTCAGGGCTTAAACTTAATAGATCCAACATGGCCGAGTATAAGAGCACGGGCACATCTCAAAATGAATTAAAGTTGTTTAATGGTAAATTTACATCTTGTAATATAAATGTCCCTACACATGCAATCTGATGGGAAAAAGCTAAATTGTTTTTATTTCATGATAAGTTTTGTTAGATAGATATCCTTAAAATTCCAACAAATATGATTTTGGCATTTCTTTTGAGATTTTAATAAGCAGACATCTTCTGGTTTAGAAAAAATATAAAGAATTCCATTTACAGCGCAGACCTAGACCGGTTGATATAGGACTCAGTCAGTGTTCTCCCCAGGCCCATATAGTAAGATGGTACCACTACACTATCTTAATTGTCCACCACACTATCTGCATTACCCCTACTGTATTTTTCTCTTCCACCACCCTATTTCATTTACAAATCTAGCAATTACTGACCAAGTTAGAGTGATTTACAGGTTAATTTGACATAGTATTATAATTTATAATTTTGATGGGTAACTATGCTATACACTACTGTGTGGGGCAGATTACTTGTACCGGTATGTTCCCCCCTCTTTAGGTTTAACACCTGCTTAAGTACCCCCGCGCTATCCAAAATATCTGGGGAGAACACTGTAGGTGAAATGTCAATGTCAAGGTCATCTGTCTGTCAGTTTTTGTGACACAAAAAGCAGGTATCTGTTACTGAAGGTTTGATGCCATATGAAATATACGATAATTGATCGTGAACACTTTGGAATGAAATCCATTACATACATAGAATGATTGATGTACATACTAACAAACAAATAATTGAAATGGAATCAGAGAAATGAAGCAAGGGACAAAATGAGTGGAAAACTAATAGATCAACAATGACTGAATAAAAGCATGAAAAAACTGAGCATCAAAGAAGTGGAGTAGTGGGCAAGTGGAGCAGTAGGCAAAGGGAATGATAGACAAATGGAGCAGTTGGTAAGTGGAATGACAGACAACTTGTGCAGTGGGCAAATAGAATGGTAGGTAAGTGGAGCAGTGGGTTGGAGGAGTGGGCAAGTGGAAAAGTAGTAAGTACACAAGTGGGGCAGTGAGCAAGTGGAATGGTACACAAGTGGAGAAGTGGGCAAGTACATGTAGAATGGTACATAAAGGGGCAGTGGGCAAGTGGAATGTCAAGTAGAATGGTAGGGCAGTGGGCAAGTGGAATGCCAAACAAGTGGAGCAGTGGGCAAGAAGAATGGTAGACAAGTGGAGCAGTGGGCAAATGGAATGCCAGATAAGTGGAGCAGTGGGCAAGTGGAATGCCAGACAAGTGGAGCAGTGGGCAAGTAGAATGGTAGACAAGTGGATCAGTGGGCAAATGGAATGAAAGACAAGTGGATCAGTGGGCAAATGGAATGCCAGATAAGTGGAGCAGTGGGCAAGTGGAATGCCAGATAAGTGGAGCAGTGGGCAAGTAGAATGGTAGACAAGTGGAGCAGTGGGCAAATGGAATGAAAGACAAGTGGATCAGTGGACAAATGGAATGCCAGATTAGTGGAGCAGTAGGCAGGTGGAATGACAGACGAGTGGAGCAGTGAGCAAGTGGAATGGTAAACAAGTGGAGCAGTAGGCAAGTGAAATGCTTGACAAGTGAAGAAGTGGGCAAGTCAAATGACAGACAAGTGGACAAGCAGAGTGGAATGGCAAATAAGTGGAGGAATGGTCAAATGGAATGGCAGACAAACTGAGTTACTGGTGACTAGAGCATAAGACAAGTGGACAAGCAAAGAAGTGGAGCCACAGAATAATTGAGCATCATGCTAACAGATAATTAGTCAAGTTGGACAGCTGTCAAATAGAGGGACAGACAAAATAAGCATCAGACTATTGGAGCAGCACACAAATAAAGTGACAGCCAGATTGAGCACCAGATAATAGAAACAGCAGCAAACAGAAAATAAGATCATTTGAGTACCAGACAAGAGGAGTCACAGATGAGTGGAGTAAAAGTCAAAATGAGCAGCAGACATTAACTGATACATTATAAAAAGACTAACTCAGCAGAAAGTAAAATTAAACAGCGTGCCAATAGAGTCACAGACAAATGGGGTTGCAAGTAAACAATTTGATGAACAGAAAACTGGAGTGACACATATTAAATGAAGCAAGAGAAAACTATAGTGACAAAATGTTCACACTCACAGTACAACCTGTTTCAACTTATAAACCGATTTAGATTGATTGTACAAATTAATTTACAGACTATACTATCAAGACCTCCCAAGTTAACATCAGGTGCATTCATGTACATGTTCTGAGGCAAATATGACATTTATTGGTTTGCATTTGACTGACAGAAGTTTATTGTATTTTTCACAAACAAAATAAATTCATTATACATTAATAGCTTACAAATCTATTTGACTCTGAAGAGTATAAATAAACACGGGAGGTTATGGCTGCCAGCATCTCTCTCTATGTGAATGGTATTTATATAACAAATCAATATCAGCCTCTGTGATGAGAATACCTGATAGTGACAAGTTGTAAATAGATTATTAAGTACACAATCTGCTATCAGTATAAATAGATGATCACCCCTAAAGTCAAATATGGACTGTTCTGAATCAAAGGATGGAAGAGTCCACTTTCAGATTATGGGTAGTGTGACTTATTCTCTCAGAGTTATTACAACTACTTAATTCTCTTAATTAATCAATGTTAATAGCTTTTGGACTCAGATTACCAGCGTTGTAAGGGACACCATTGCTCAAGGAAATGATATCAACTGAAGTGAGATATTTCACATAATCCATAGATACATGTACACATAGGTTATGCAGTGTTGAGTTATATTCTTCTGAAACTGCTGTAGACTTGGTCCAGGAAGTGATGAACAATATCAGTGTTATGCTGACACACACATACACTCGCATACATAAGATTGGTACCTATAGGTCTTAACTCAGGTTTTACAATTTGTAAGTCAATTACAGTTTAAATTTCAATACATTACCTTTCATTGAAATGGAGACGCCACTGTGTGTCTGTGAAGGGCGACAAATTTTACCTATGCTCGGCACTTACGGCCGTAGAGCAGGGAGGGTTCTTTAGCGTGCCGTTACAGTTGTACCCACTGTGACACAGGACCTCGGATTTTACTCTCTCATCCGAAAGACAGGGACACTCGACTGTAACATGGCTTGGGGTAGAACCCTGACCTCTCAATCTGAAGGCTAAAACACTAACCACTAGGCCACAATGGCCGGGTACACGTACAAATGTAAGTACTGTAAATCCAGAAATTTTTGCGGAACCTTAGTATGATGAATCGATTGCTATGTTCTTATTCGCGACACTATATTTTTGCTAGTGTTCATGTTAAGTACAGTAAGCTACCTTGTATAGTATGTGTTAATATCAGATTAGTATATTTAGCGAGAACTTTATTTTCGAGAGTAAGTGCTCTAGCGTAATTACGCGAAAATAAAATTCTCACGAATAAAACGGATTTACAGTTTGGTAATGTATCTTTGAAATGTACATGTATAATTAATCTATCATTTATTTACAAATGAAGTCATCGTATCTTTTTCAACTAATAATTAATACAGCTACTTTTTGATCTAAATGGATTTGTTTATTGATTTATAAATGTTTCATTTCATTATTCTAATTTCTTTGTTTTTTTCTTTTTTTTTTAAGCTTACTTGTTATTCAGCAATAAAGCAAATTTCAGAACCAATTTTTTAAATGAATATTTTGAACAGTTATTGGTGTAAATATTTACTGTTTTGGTGGCCATCTTAATTATTCCTACACATTGTTTGCTACTTTCATTTGAAGTACATATGACAGCAAAATGTAAACAAAATAAAATAAAATAGGCAAGACCATTACCATGATGGTGTCTGCCTGACTCCGGGACACACATCACTTCACAAACAAATACTGTAATTATTCATCCAATTTAATCTATCAGATATCCCTATCTCACTTTACTCGTTCAATTAAGATGCCATATCGACACATTATTAATTTGCGTTTGTTGTTTACAATCCAATTTGAACATGCACAGAATTTCAATTTTCTGTGGAAAAAAATAACATCGCAACAGCACTATCAACTCATAGTAAACACAGTTGTTTATGTTTTGTCGCTTTTAATCACTTTTATATCACATCTGTCTATTTTTCACAAAGCAATTAATCAATTTTGTTTCCGATTGTTAACGATTATGTCAATATTAGTTGAAAATAAATGTACATTTAGATAAAATAAGGAAAGTGAATTAATACCATTCGTTTAAAGAGAACCGGAGTTGCTTTGTTGATTGTACTGTTGTTTAACGTCCCATTCAAGAATCTTTTACTTAAGTAGAGACGTCTCAAATGCCGGTGGTGGGAAATGTGACAAACACATGTACATGCAGGGCATGACTGAATTAACCTATATGCCAAGTTGAAGGAGCCCATTTATTTTTGCACATTTTGCAAAGTTAAAAAAATTCTATTTTAGTTTACCATACTTGCCAACTTTCCCCGATAAATCGGCAGACTCTATTGTTATGTAAAATCTTGATAATTTCTTGAGAAAAAAATGCATGTCTCTCCCATAAAATACTTAATTTCCCTAGAAATTCTTAGTAAACTTGATTCGCCATACGGGCGAACTCAATGGAAAATTTGTTAGCCTGGTAGCATTTCCATTCGCCATTGGCGAACAGGCGACTGTTAATTTCCAGCCCTGCATGTATGGTCTGTGCCTGGCACTTATGGCCAGTTTTTGTATTGTTGTTTTTACTTTAACGTCCCGCTCAAGAATATTTCACTCATATGGAGACGTCAATGTGTGTCGGTGAAGGGCAAAATTTTGCCTATGCTCGGCACTTATGGCCGTAGAGCAGGGAGGGTTCTTTAACGTGCCAACACCTACTGTGACACGGGACATTGGTTTTTACTGTCTCATCCAAAAGACAGGGACGGCCAACCGCGGAGTGGCGCTACACGGATTCGAATCCCGGACCCTCCAATTCGAAGTCGAACATGCTGACCACTTGGCCACGGAGGCCCCTGGCCATTTTAGTAGTGAGGGTTCTAGCTATACCATACTGAAACCTACTATGACAGAGTAGTGTTGAATCTAGAGCAACATAGCATGGTGCTGCTCCACGCCCTTTTTCTGGAAAACCATGCCCCTTTTTGTCAGTGCCATGCCCTTTCCTATACACAAAATATGTCCTTTAGGACTTATAGACTGAACAAGATCAATCTTTCTGCTTCGTAAGCATAAGGTGTTCTATTATCATTCAATGAAAGGTATTTTAAACAAGTATGGGAGGATATAAAAGCACACATAATTTTGTAGGTGCCCTCAAAACTAATTTTCACGTGTTATAAGTGTCCTTTTGCATATGGAATTGTGTGCCTTTTTCTGTTCCTAGATTCAACACTACAGAGGACCTTGGTATTTACTGTCTCATCTGAAGGACAGGGACAGCCAAACATAACTCATCTCGGATTCCAATTCATAACCCACAATAGGAGTTTGATTTGTACACAAAAGATACAGTACAACAATCTTGCATGGATCTAGAGGGGGGAGGGTCAAGCAGTTCCTACCACCCCCACCCCCTTCCTTGAAATTAGAAAAGTTTATGTTCTATCATTGATTAATAATGCTTAGTTGCTTATCTAAATGGGGTTACTTTTTTCTTGACACAAGTTTGATCCCGCCACCCTGGGAAAAATTTGAAACCCCCAAGCCATCCATCCCCCAGGAAAAAAATCCAGGATCTGCACATGACAATAACTTTTGAAATGTGCAGTTTCAGTCTAAAAATTTTCTGCCAAAAAACATGTAGATAGATAGCCAAGAAGACAGCTTGGAAGTTGTCTGAAACTGAAATTACCATTTTGTCCTACCATAGAATTGATACTTTACGTCATGGCAACGATAAACATGTAACCTATACTTTTGTTTTTTGACGAATGCAATGTCCAAAAATGTCTCCTTCAAGGTGATTGCTTCAAAGTGATGTTTTTATATGCCACACTCAACAATCTTTCAGTCATATGGTGGCAGTCAGCTTTTTATTGGTGGAGGAGAGAGCCCATAGGTACAAATATACTCAGGTAGAGATCACCGGCCATCCACAAATAAACTGGCTAACTTTCTCACATAATCAGTTTAGGTTCCAGCGAGGCTTGAACCCACGCTGACAAGAGGTGAGAGACTGAGTGTTTTAAAGTACAATGCTCTAACCATTCGGCCACAGAGGCCAGGTCGCCTCCACAAACAGTATTACTAGTAGGCTTCACCCAGAATTTCTTAACTTCTACACTGGGGACAGCAGAGCAGTTCTTTATATGACTACATGATCAGTCGGCCTATATGTACAAGTAGGAGGTCTCCATGAAAGTAGGTTTTACTGTATACAGAGTTCACATCAGAAGTTGCAATTATAGCAAAAAATGCTAACAATGTTAGCAACATTTTGCAATTTTACAAATTGCCTCAAACATTTAGTTTTTGGCTCGTGTTTTTGCCCAAATGACATCACTGAGTGTGTGTAATTACTATCTCTGCTAAATACCCTTAAAATATTGATGGACTCATACAAACTGTATGATTAATTCACTCAGAATAGTTGATTTATGAATTTTTAATGACATCCACTCCAAAAACTCATCTATTTTGTAATTAACATACAAATGTAACGGACTATATGTATTTGCAAGTCAAATGTTTGTGCATGTAATGCAAATTACTTAAAAGGATATCAAAATATATCGATATATTCCCATAAAACATTTAAAAATGCTTGAAAGCTCAAAATACAAATTGCATACCTGTAATTGCTATAAAAACTGATTTTCTAGCTGTTATGGGTTGGGCTTTTTCTCACCATGTTGGGAATACTTGTATGACCCATGGCATTGGAATTGGGTATTTGTGGTATTTTGACAAATTTTTGACAAAGCATTAGGAGGATCTTTTGGATATGATTGAGGAAATATGATTTTCCATAGGTACCGCAATATCGGCCACAAATATGTCAGAAAAAAGCACTATTGGATGATCTTCAAGAGAGAACATCCATCTTGACAAATTGTCTTTAGAGAGACACAGACACTAGCTGGGCTAAGTTAAGCATCACATTATTTTGACAGCTCGACCACCACTGGCACAACTTAAATAAAATAACTTTTGATAATAACTTGTTTTTCAAAAAATGGTGTATCCAAGACTATTTTTCACAATACACTATATGTATGGGTTTGTTTGATTAGGTTTTTTATTTATTTATTTTTTTTATTTACACCAAACTTGACAATCTTTCAGCCACAAGGTGGTGGCCAGATTTTATCGGTAGTGGACTGCATGAGAACCTGGTTACAAATGTTTTCGAGAAGAGAACACCAACCTTCCACAAGTAAACTGGCAAACTTTCTGACATAATCAGCTTACATGTACATGTATGTTCCAGTAGAGCTTGAACCTTATTTTAATGAGACTTAGAGGTGAGATACTAAATGGTATAAAGGGCAGTGTTCTAACCATTCAGCCACAGAGGTCCCTGAATCCATGCATGACCGATACTCATATGCATATGAGTACCGGTCATGCGTGGATCCAGGATTTTTTCCATAGGGGGTGGGGGGTCAATGATTTCCAGGGGGGGGGGGTCCAACTTATAAAAAGGAAAAACTTAACCCTGTTAAAACAAAAATCTGCACATAATTGACCAATTTTGGTATAGATTTTGCAAATTCCAGGGGGGGGGGGTAGGAGTCTGGACCCCCTCGGCCCCGTGAATGCCGGTATATATATTGTACAGTTTTGTTGAATTATACAGACCCATGGACCACTTCAAGTAACTTCTGAAGGCAAGTTATCTCAGAATCAAATTATTGAGATTGGAAGAGTTGTCTTCCTTGAATGGTTTGTCAAAACAAGTTATCTCCTTTGAAAAATTTAGTATGATCAATTTATAAATACACTTTCAAGTGTTTCTGAAAATTATCATTTTATTTTTTGTTACATATAGTACTATAGGGTGCTTACCTATTAAGGTAAATGTATGTAGCATCCTTTTCAAAGTAGTACATTTGGTTTCCCGGTCACCTCTAAAGACACATTTCGTATTTGCCTAAATCATTGATTTAAGGAAGAGTTAATTAATTCGATAAACTTCAGGGGTTAATTAGATAGCAATACATATCAGTCCCTTCCAACATTGTTACTTCTATTCATGTTCAATACACAATACAGTCTCTGTGGAAATTCTGTTAAATGTATTTAACTTGTACATGTGTGTGCAATCACCTGACTGCAGAAACTACATTATGTACTTACATGTACATGTATGTAAGTGCTATAACTATATTTTTTTGTGAAATTTATTTTGATTATAAAATATTAAGAGGCAACGGTTTCTTTTAAGGGTTTCACTATCAAATTTGACAATACAATAATCTGTGGGAAATCAATATATCTGAGACAAGTCTCCTTTATATGCATATTCACTTTATATTGTTTCAGGAAGAGTGAAGGTACATGTACATGTAACATGCAGCATCTCTGAGAATTATCCACCAGGTAAATTACCTGCAGTATTGGATGTTATCAATTGGCCATAAATCACACTGGGGTGGGGGTATACCTTGACCCTGAAGGTGAGAAGAATTGTACAGGTAAAAACACTTGGATTGACTAAGTGTTTTCAGGTGATTTGCACACTGTATTTTGTGTAAAATCTATAAAAAAAAAAACCCAAATACCTGAATTGTACTGTAAAATTCAATACATGTCAATATATATTAACATTTTTGAAAAAAAAATACTACTTAAAGTAAAATGCATTAGCATAAAAAATTTATAGATGGAAAAAGAGATATAACCTTTCGGTTTCTGCTAGCAAAATGCATAATGAGAAAAAAAACAACAACGGCCACAACATACAAAAAAAAAACAAAAACAATAAAAACACTACATGTGATTCTAGATCTACAGCAAATAAATTTCCATACCTTGTCCTAGTTTTGTAGTACCGGTGAATTTACCTTATCACAGTACGTACTTGCGTATGAATGTCCATTTTCTCTTACAATCATAGTAGATTTACCGCAAAATAAACTGTACCAAAACCTTTCACAGCTTGAATAACGTGTTATAAAGTCGTATATTCTGCTCTATCACTTCCAAAATTAAGACAGTTTTAGAATCCGAGAGTCTCACTGCAGCGCCATAAATCTTCTCAGTTGTGGAAAATGACACCTTTAGCAGTGCGCGCCATCCATATCAGTATTAAATCGGGATGCAAGTGATGAAATCATTCACTTATCGATTTAATTTGTCAACAAAGACTTCAGGTGCAATAAAAGAGGTAAAATCGATACAACATTTAAATACAGTACATGTTAATATTTATTTTGAAAATGTAAAGTGCATAAGAAAACTTTTTTTCCTCACACAACATTTCGATAACGTGAGAAGCAAGATCGCCTTGGTTAATTTTTGACATGTTCCCCTGAGCTGACACGACGTAAACAAACGGGAGCATTGATTATTTCTGAAATAAACTGAACGTTTCAGCGGATGCAGCGATGATTAGCGTGAGATGAACAGACATTAACATGGCAATCTCTCTCGTCCATTTTAAAAATTTTGGATAAGATTGAAAGCTAGAACTTGACTGGCGAGCATCTTATAATACTGCAGTAAACATTAGTACATCATTTAAGAAATAATTATTTCTCCATATCCGATGTTGTGGGGGGAGAAAAAAATACAGATTATAAACCACGGAAAGAAAAAACATGAGTTTTCTGCCTCTGCACCAAACTCAAATAAAACGGAAGAATCACTACTGTAACCTGATTAGAAATGAATTAATGAATGAGTGAACCAGAGACGTATATAAATATGTGCTATATACGTCTCTGAGTGAACGAATGAATAAATGAATCATGCCTATCTCATTAACATCATTTCTGAATGTCTGACTGAATCATTGAATGAATGGGTGATGATTGGCGAAAGTCCTATATAAATCACCTGGATTACACGAGAACTTGTCATACTTGACCCTCTTAGCTCATTCCCTTGGTTGATATCTTATAGCTGGTTAGACCAAGGACTTATAAACAAGTTTATAAGTCCTTGGTTAGACTGTATTAACCGTTTACTTTACAATTTACTTGTAGTTCAACTAGTTGTCGTCAATAAAACAACATCATCCATGACCAAATGGTTCAAGACAAGATTTCCGCTTTCAAATGACGTCATTTGTTGCTACGATGACGTCTCGCATAGGCCTATAGTATTTTTTTTTTAAACAATATGATTTATATAATTGATTCATTAAAATTGGTTTCATCACAAGTGGTCAATCTTTTCGTAAAATGATCAAAATATAATAAAGTGAAAAATTGCTTACTTGCTGCAACTGGTTAAGCAGTGATTTTAATTGTGTAATTTTTGGGGGGGGGGGGGGGGGGGGNNGGGGGGGGGGGGGGGGGCGTGGCCTTGGTTTCTCGAAAGAAAAAAACATAACTCAAAATTAGACTCAAGTCACGTTTTAACTCAAATATTTGAGATTTTGGCAAATTGAAAAAAAAACCTTCAAATCATCACTTTACCCAAATAAAAAAAACCAACAAAAACAAACAAACCGAGGACTTATTTATAAGTCCTTGAACAAACAAACAAAAACAATTCATTTTTCTCTCACATTGAGAAAAACTAAGTTACATGTATTTACCTAACATAAAATTAATTTACTCAATTATGGCGTTAAATCATAGAAGACAGCATCACTTGACTATGCTTACTGATGTACCGTATGGTACAAAGAATAAAGAATTGAGTCAAAAGAACACTTTGTCACCTACGTACATTTAACATTCCTTTGTCTTCGGATGTTTTGTTAGATATGGAGGCTGTAAGTTCTACTGTATATAGTGACCGTTCCATGCGCGGATCCAGGATTTTTTTCAGAGGGGTACAAATTTTCCCTGGGTCGAATTTATGTTAATGAAAAAAATAGCCCTGATGAAATAAGTACCCAAGTTTCATAATTTACCAATAATGGTATATACTTTGCCGTTTCCAGAGGCGAACCCCCCTCCGGACACCCCCCCC